>JABUQX010145540.1:12500-15000 GCA_015478945.1 Trachelipus rathkii
TATATATATATATATATATATATATATATATATATACTATATATATATAATATATATATATATATATATATATATATATATATATATATATATATATATATAAACTCGCGGACAAATTTAATGCATCACCCGTAAATATAATGTAAACTTTCATTTTTGGAAATGTAGAGCTAGGGTTTGAGTGTATACCGTATGTAACTACACCGTGTATGGAACTAAATGGCATAATAAAGACAACCAACCAAATTACGAAATCCCGAAAGTGCGTTCATAGGAGAACAAGATGGCAAGACACCAACCAACTAACGAAACAAACCCTATGTTGTAAGTCGTAGCTTGACAAAGACTGTCACAATGGAAAGACATCGTCAGAGAAGAGGAACGTGCCATAGGAGTTATCACACTGTCGGAAGCAGGCCATTCTCAGAGGCAGGTGGCTCAGCAACTCGGGGTAAACCAATCGACGGTCAGTCGAATCCTTCGTCGGTTCAGGGAGACTGGCAGCAACCGTAGACGATATGGTCAGGGTCGCCCGAGGGCGACGTCCGAGAGAGATGACAGATTCCTCTGTCTGGCAGTGCTTCGTGATCGTTTCAAAACAAGTATAGCTACAACACAGGCTCCGTGAGGTCGGACATGTCCCATTTCCGAGAGTACAGTGAGAAGACGACAGAATGAACGTGGAGTACGTACTACAAGCTCTGCCATCGGCCCTCTCCTGATCAGGGAGCATCGGGTTGCGATTTCATTTTTCACAAGCGTATGGAGATTGGACACTCACAGATGAGTTGAGTTCACACTACATGGAGCAGATGGATTGGAGAATTTGGAGACGTGCAGGTGAGCACTTTTCTGCTTGCAATATTTCCCTAAGGATTCTTTTTGGAGGTGACTCTGAAATGATGTGAGCAGGCATTTGTTTTTGTGCTCTCACGGCATTGCATATCGTGAGCAGAGGAAAGCTAACGGCTGAAAGGTATACGGAAGACATCCAAGAGTATATAGTGCCTTTTGCGTCCTTCATTGGCGTCCATTTTTTTGTTACTCCATAACTACGCTACACAACACACGTTACCTACAACAGGTAGGGATCATACTCCTGGCCATTTCTGCGGGCGGACTTGAATCCCATTGAACATATTTGGGGTTGTTGGTTAGGCGTGTTCGGTGGCCCGTGAACATGTTCGTCCACACTCAGGGCTCGCAAACGCTTTGACAACATCCGCAGATCTTTCATCAATGCCGAATCGCTTGGAGGAAGTTGAAGGGCCAGAGGGGTACAACCCATTATTAGATACCTTTATGCTGCATTTCACATTGTATTTGTAGAATATTGTTGTTGATTAATAAAATCATCATATCTATATTTTTTCGTTTTCTTTATTATGCCATTTAATTCCCTACACACTGTCGTTACATACGGTTTATACATTTATAACTCTGTGCAACACTCCCAAGTTAGGAAATGAACCAAATAAAACAAAACCCTAGCCCTACATTTCCCAATTTGAAAGGTTTAAATTATATTTACGGGTGATACATTAAATTTGTCTCGGCGTTTTATATATATATATATATATATATATATATATATATATATATATATATATATATATATATATATATATATATATATATATATATATATATATATATATATATATATATATATATATATATATATATATATATATATATATATATATATATATATATCACTCATTTGATTCGGGATGGTAAAACTCTCATAATTGATCGTGAGGCTAGTTCTTTTGGCGTACCCAGAGTATCACACTACGTACCCCAGGGTACGCGTACCCACTTTGGAGACCACTGTTTCTAGGTAATTGAATAGTTCAAGTTTGAAGTCATTTCGAAAAAAAGGTGAGGCCCAAAATGTCAAAAACCATAGGTTTTCAAAAAATGAACGTTCCGAAAAAATAACTACGGGGACCCAAACACCTGAAAACAACGTTTTAGAGGTCAGGAAAATCTACAGTTTGCTTTTTTCATATAAAAATTGGCTGAAAATTAAGAATTTTATGTCCATTTTTTAGGTGTGGCTAAAATGGGGTGTTGTTGGAGCATAAATTGGACCCTGCCCTCACCTTAAACAGTAGATTTGTAAACACCCTAATTCTTCTAATTTTATCTCTGATTGTCAGTATGGCTTTTATTAAAAACGCTCTACTAGACATATCGAAAACATTCGATAGAGTCTGGCACAAATTGTTTATAGATATCTCTCTCTCTCTCTCTCTCTCTCTCTCTCTCTCTCTCTCTCTCTCTCTCTCTCTCTCTCTCTCTCTCTCTCTCTCTCTCTCTCTCTCTCTCTCTCTCTCTCTGATTTCTTTTCATATCGTTGTATAGCAGATTCTGTAGACTCTACCACTTGTAGTTTAAGTCAGATGAATGTGTTCCCCAAGGCTGTTTCAAGCATCAACTTCTTTTCTAAATTTCATTAATGACCTCTCTCTATTACTTCATCTACTCAACATCA
>JABUQX010145540.1:17500-19590 GCA_015478945.1 Trachelipus rathkii
ATAATAATAATAATAATAATAATAATAATAATGATAATATAATAATAATAATAATAATAATAATAATAATAATAATAATAATAATAATAATAATAATAATAATAATAATAATAATAATAATAATAATAATAATAATAATAATAATAATAATAATAATAATAATAATTTCAAAGACTTTATTAGGAAACAAATTTTCACAATATTAAGTTTATCATAGTTATAATGCATAGTGCTATAATAAAGAATCAATTCTTTTTTAATGATAAACAATTTCTGAAAGGGGGCTGCTAATTGCAACACAGTATTGTGTCCCTTTAGCCTCAAAATAATACAAGTATAATTAAATTTAAGCAATTGGATTTAAGGATTCGCTTAATATAATCCACTATAATTATTATAATACAATTATAGTACATAATAATTGCTACAATAAAAATAATAATAATAATAATAATAATAATAATAATAATAATAATAATAATAATAATAATAATAATAATAATAATAATAATAATAATAATAATAATAATAATAATAATAATAATAATAATAATAATAATAATATTAATAATAAAAAATAATAATAATAATAATAACAATAATAATAATAATAATAATAATAATAATAATAATAATAATAATAATAATAATAATAATAATAATAATAATAATAATAATAATAATAAATAATAATAATAATAATAATAATAATAATAATAATAATAATAATAATAATAATAATAATAATAATAATAATGATAATAATAATAATAATAATAGTAATAATAATAATAATAATAATAATAATAATAATAATAATAATATTAATAATAATAATAATAATATGGTTTGAAAATTACTCTTAAATATAGGACCTCACAACATTAAAGTTTTTGGGAATTAATCAAGTCCTTGAAGTTTTGATGGACACTTGAACTAACCTTCATTATTTTAAAGTTAGAAATTTTCCCTGAATATCAAGTTATGATATCTGTACGAAATAATTTGAAAAAAAGATTTTGAATCTCTCTCTCTCTCTCTCTCTCTCTCTCTCTCTCTCTCTCTCTCTCTCTCTCTCTCTCTCTCTCTCTCTCTCTCTCTCTCTCTCTCTCTCTCTCTTTTTTCTCTCTCTCTCTCTCTCTCTCTCTCTCTCTCTCTCTCTCTCTCTCTCTCTCTCTCTCTCTCTCTCTCTCTCTCTCTCTCTCTCTCTCTCTCTCTCTCTCTCTCTCTTTCTCTACTCTCTCTCTCTCTCTCTCTCTCTCTCTCTCTCTCTCTCTCTCTCTCTCTCTCTCTCTCTCTCTCTCTCTCTCTCTCTCTCTCTCTCTCTCTCTCTCTCTCTCTCTCTCTCTCTCTCTCTCTCTCTCTCTCTCTCTGAAATTAAACCCCACATTAAACTTTGCAAGATTACCAAATTGAAGGAGTAAATCTTGGTAGAAAGTTGAGAAAATAATTTATTAAAACCTTTTGAAACCAAACTCTAATTACACCATCTCCAACTATTTAAAATGCCTGTCTCCTAATTTTTAGTAACGAACAGGATGGTACTAGACTCATATTACCACTCAACTCCGTCTACTGCTCCAGGTCCAAATGTTAGCATAAATTACTAATCAGTATCAGTGTATCATGAATACATTGGAATGTTTAATTAGACATAATCATGCAACCATTGTTTTCTTTTTACAATCGATTATATATATATATATATATATATATATATATATATATATATATATATATATGTATATATATTTATTTTTATATATATATATATATATATATATATATATATATATATATATATATATATATATATATATATATATATATATATATACATATATATATATATATATATATATGCTATATATTCTTATATATATATATATATATATATATATATATATATATATATATAGATATGTTAGGAGAAGTATATATTGAGAAATATATATATATATAGTATATATGTTCAATGGGTGAGTGAGTGAGTGTGTGAAGTGTTTGTGTGTGTGTGATTACTTAACAGCTGATACTGGAAAAAAATTAATAAAATATCCTGATATTTACCTCCCACATAAAAGCGTAAT
>JABUQX010145541.1:0-10000 GCA_015478945.1 Trachelipus rathkii
ATATGTAATGAACTGTTGAAATATATTTTGCATATTGTAGTTATGATTAAGATATGTCCAACAGCTAACTTATTGTACTTAGAGTGTAAGTATAACTTTACCAAAGAAGTTATATATTTTATTTTTTCGTAGAATTAATGTGAATAAGTTTAAAAATGTCTTTACCTAAATAAAATAGATATTTTGGCTCATGAACATTTTATTTTCCTAGTTGATCTCTCATCATCTCCCTAATTTCATTCTGAAGAGTTCTTATGTAAATGTTTTTTTATACCAGATTCTAGTCCTAAATGTAATAAATTGCAATAAAGTGTTTCTGTATTGTTCATAATAATCCTATTTCAATCTACCTTGAAATAGGTAGATTCAACCTACCTACCTACCTACCTGAGTCTATAGAATGTTATAATATTAATGTTTCTGTACCCTAAAGTTTATTTTTCCTAGAAAACGAATGGTTCCCTCATTAATGAATATGCCCCATCTGGGTTAATAGGCGTTTGCACTCCAAATGGTTGTACAAATGAAGAGTGTTTCGTGAAATGGCTTCAACATTTTACGCCTGTAGTTTTAATATTATTTTAATAGTGGTCGTGTTTGAATCTTCATTCCCAGTCTATGGAATGGTGTCGGACTTATCAACGAGTTTCTTTTGTTTTAATAATGTTTTAATGATGTTAATAATGTTTCTGTAATTTTAATAATAATCATATTTGCATCTTCACTCTAGGTCTATAAAATGGTATCGTCCCTCTTTTTCACCCAGTCGAGATATTTACAAGTTACCTCTTTAACATTTAAGGATAAAAGGAAATAATCTTTAATGCTACTAAATCCCTTCACCAATTTAAAAAGGAAAGCAGTTTTAAATAACTCTTTAAACTAATGTTACACAAAAATAATACCATTTTTAATATTTGCAGACTAGTAATATTAAATCTTGATTTTCAATATTTACTTGCGAGTATGATTCTTAATTACTTTCTATGAATGCTTATGTAAATTCTCATTTATTGTATAACTTATAGAACATTTAATCCTATGGGTTGTATGGCTTATAGAATATTTGTTTTGACTTATATTTTAGAGAGTTGTGTTATTTTCTTCATAAATATAGTCATGGTAGTCAAGGACTGAAATATTGTTAGAATCTATTCATCCTTTTCTCAGTACCAGAGTACTTACTTTTTTAAGTTATTACATGAATTTCCTTTAACTAGTGCTTAGAAAAGTGAGTGACCAAGTTAGAGTATATCTTAAATCTTTACAATATATACTAGGTCATTTTTTCTTTGCTAAAATATTATATATTACTCCGAAAGATTAGGCACTCTCCTACTAAATATACGAGAGTGCCAATTTTATTGTTATTGCATGTGAATTAGGCACTCTCCTACTAAATATATTAAGAGTGCCTATTTTTACTGTTACTGCATGTGAATTCTTTATAATTACTGATTAGAAAAATGATTTAGTGAATAATTTAAATATTCTTTAAACTGAATTTATATTAGTCATTAGACGATCTCAGGAATTTCAAAGTTGGGAAAATTCCAGTAAAATGTTTTGAATGAGTGCAACTCACAAGCCGGGTAGGTCATATAGTGTGAGAACTCAACCGAATTTTATATTTTTATAGAATGTCAAGAGTGACCCTACAAAGCAGAAATTTAATGTAATCCACTGGCTGGGGCCACCCCTTATAAGCTAGAACGAGAGTTACCCTCATGTAAAAAACGTAACACAATCCATTGAGGCTCCTCTCTCTCTACTCAGGAACATCGAGAGGGATGCACGTAATATATCGTTCATTGGGGCCCTTCCCTCTATTCTGGAAGAAGAGTCACCTCAAGTCAGAAACTTAATATAATCTATATATTTTATGGAATAATTTACTCCACCTAAATGTTAGACGTGCTCAGATAATATGAAAAGGGCATGGGTAGCTGCGATGTTACCACCCTGTCTCAATGGTCTCCTGGGGATCTGCTGGTGTGAATCTATCTATGTCCTTAACCCACTAAGGTCCGGTCCCAGAAATTTGTCTTTCAAAAGAAAATGAAGAGGAAAAATAAGATTTCAAATCTCAATTCATACACAGAGGAATTCATTATATATATATATATATATATATATATATATATATATATATATATATATATATATATATATATATATATATATATATATATATATATATATATATATATATATATATATATATATATATATATATATATATAAATATAAGAATGTGATATATATATAGATGTATATGTATATATATATATATATATATATATATATATATATATATATATATATATATATATATATATATATATATATATATATATATATATATATATATATATATATATATATATATATAAATATATATATATATATATATATATATATATATATATATATTATATATATATTATTATATATATATATATATTATATATTATATATATATATATATATATATATATATCTATATAAATATGTATGTGTATTTTATATAAATATACAGATATGTAACTTTGAAAATATATGCACAGGGATATCGAGATAAGAATTTATACACGTATATATATATTATATATATATATATATATATATATATATATATATATATATATATATCTCTCTATATTTTTATATATATATATTATTATTATTATATATATATATATATATATATATATATATAGTATATATTATATATATATATATTATATATATATATATATATATATATATATAATTCTTGTAGAAAAGAGCCAGGAGTCCAGGACCCTCATGAAACCCACCATAAAAAAGATCGGAAGTGAGAAGTTCCTTTCACAAGCCACGATACGGACCTTTTTAATTTCCACGGTCTCAGCCGATTTTCGTAAAACTTACATGAAACGCTTAAAATGATATGAAAAGAAGGCAAAACGTAAAAAGAAACTCTAGAAAAGACCCTGAAAAGGTGAAAAAGTTATGAAATCACAATAAAGCTAATTCATGGCACACGATCATTTGTCTACGAGACTCGTGAGTGCTGGAAAAAATAATATAAAAGAGCGTAAAACTCGTAAAAAATATCAATATTTAATTTAATATAAATACTAAATTGGGCGACTTCATAACTTTTTCAGGGTTTCTTCTCGAGTTTCTTTTAACGTTTTCCATTTTTTTCAGATCATTTTAAGTATTTCATGCAAGTTTCATGAAAATCGGTGTATGTCTCTATTTTTGAAAATTTGCCTCATAGACAAATGTTATAAATATGAAATTTGGCGACCTCATAACTTTTTTCAGTGTCATTTCTCAGGTTTTTTTTTCTTTGATCCATTACAGTTCATTTCAAGCATTTCATCATATAAGCAGGGCTGCAGAGCCGGCGAATTTTTTTCCGGCTCCGACTCCGACTCCGGCTCCAGGCCCCCCAAAGATTTCGGCTCCTGCTCCGGCTCCACCCAAAACCTTTCGGCTCCGCAGCCCTGCATATAAGTTTCATGAAAATCAGCAAGAATCGTTGAAATTAAAGTGGCTAATACTGAAAAAGGCAAAGTGTTTCAGAGAGTGAAAAAGAAAAGTGTAAAAGTAGGTGAGAAAGTGTAAGAAGATAAGTGACACGAGTTCTTCTCAAGAGGAGAAGGTGTGCAACTGGAAAGTTCATGAGATGTGTAAGTTGTGGTGGAGTTTAAAATTAAGAGAATGACGCAAAAATTTGTCAAAGATGCCTTAGTGAGTTTGTACAAAATATAAATTATTTAAAATTTAAGGTAACAAGAAATATATATATATATATATATATATATATATATATATATATATATATATATATATATATATATATATATATATATATATATATATATATATATATATATATATATATATATATATATATATATATATATATATATATATATATATATATATATATATATATATATACCGGAGATCCGCTCTGCAAGGCCAGATATCCGGCATCTACAACTCTCCGTCTCTTCGGCCGGAGTTTTGTGTAGCCTTAATTAATAATTACTCTTAATAATAAAATTGAAATTTTATTACCTTGCAGGACCAAAACAAAATAATAAAAATAAATTTGCATATGTAACATTTATTTTCTGATAAAAAAAAAAAAAAAAAAAAAAAAAAATTAACAATTAGTCAAATTTATATTCTTTGGGAATAGAACAACGGCAAGAAGCTTGAAAAAAGTCAAGAAACTAAAATTACCCTGAACATGTAAGTCGAAAATAAAGCCCCCCCCTACTGTTCCCTCCATACCCTTAAGTGAGAGCTGGTCGCGTTCAGAAAAATATCCACCGTAGGGCTTCACGACACTGCGAAAGACTCTCACTGTGGTATCTCGTCAATGTAGGGTTTATTCCTTGGACAAGTCAATCCATAACCACACCCCCTCACAAACCCCTGCCATTCACTCCTATTATGCACCTTTCATCTCGCCTCTGCTAAACTCACATTCCTTTGCTGATTCAAACCAATTCTTCTTTGGTCTCCCATCCGATCGATTCCCAGCACATTCATCGCTGTACAACCGATTAGCTCAAACAACCGACAATTATCCATCCTTTCCATATGAGCAAACTATTTCATTGTACTCTAGTTTATTCTCATTTAATCCTTTCTTCACACCACACAACTCCTTAATGCGTTCATTCCTCATTTTATCAATTCTTCTCACACCTAACACGCCCCTAAGATTGTTCACCTGAACACATTGTACCTCAGATCTACACTTTTTATTCCATACCCTTATTTCACTACTACAAATTAACAAAATTAACAGCATACCTTCATGTAAAACCCTAGCTCACTCAAGACGTAGTCCTTTTACATCCACCAAGGATTTGATTGCACCAGCCACATTCCTACCATTCACAACTTTCCTACTTCACCTTGCATCATCCGTTCCCTTTTAATCCAACATATATCCTAAATATTTAAACTCAGATAGATCCTTGTTTCAATCGCTCATCATACAACATTCCAACAAAACTTTACACTACGAACTCTCCTCACTCACTACCATAACCATACTCTTATCTACATTTACTTTCAAACCCTTCCTTTTACTCGACCTGCCAAACCCCTCTGCCAATCGTCTCAAACTTTCTTCTGATTCGTCACACAAAACCAATTCGTCAGCATACATTAAGTTGGGCTCCCTCCACCCTCTTCTATTCTCTATCAAGTCTAACACCCTCGCCTACCGCCCTTACCTTTCATTCTTACACACTTCTTACACCCCATCCTTACACAAATTCAATATCCATGGAGACATAGCACATTCCTGCCTCACTCCGCTATTAATATGAAACTATTCACTTTTAACATACATACTTTTGATTTAATTTAGAAACCTACCACCGACACCGTATATCATTAACACATGCCATTGAGGTTCCCTATTAACACTATCAAACGCCTGATGCAAGTCAATAAAACGTAAATACAACTTATTCTTCTTCTATCATTTTCTCACTCATATGCTTTAATATAAAAATTTGATCTATACATCTTCTACCACACCTAAATGCACCTTCTTCTCAACAACCAATCTCTCAGCCACTTTCCTACCATTCACAACTTTTCTACTACACACTGCATCACCCGTTCCTTTTTCATCCAACGATAGATGATTCTAAATATTTAAACCTGGACATTGTTCCTGAACCTGTTTCCACCATCTTAATGATGACTCTCATTACTGTAATCTCACCACCAGTTAACATTTTTCTTACATTTACTAAACACCTTCTTTACACACCCTGGCCAAACCCCTCTACCTCTAATCCTCTCAAATCCTCTTCATAGATCTACACCTCCCAACCCAAATAAGGGCCTGGGTACTAAGCAAGGCACTCCTTCCACCTTTAATTCTCCACTCATCTAACACCTTCCCGAACTCCTACCTTCAATTTTTCCTATAATCCATCCCATGATACGAAATTTAAACTAAAGGTCCTAATCATTCTTACTCCCACCTGCTGTGAATAATGACAAAACCAACTGACTCTCAATAACTCCATATATTCTTGCACATACTACACTATCTTCATACATACTATTGATTCCATACAGAAGCCTACCACCAACACCTGCCACTGAGCTTCCCTATTAATCCTGTCATAAGCCTGTTTCAAACCCATAAAATCTAATGATACAAGTTATTCTCTTCACATTTTCTGAATTCATTTTTTTAAGAGAATTTAAAGAAAAAGCTTCACCATTTCTAAATGGCCTTTGCACTTGTCCAATCAGTCCCCTAGTCACTCAACGCACTCTTTTCAAACCAAAATTACTACAATATATCTTCCCTGGGCACAATACTAAAAGTTAATTCCACCCTTAGACTACTACAGTTCCCTTTATCACTGATCTCTTCCAATCATTCTAAACAATAACCTCATGACAAAGGCATTATTACAACTGCATCATATCCAGTCAGCCACACATCAGTCTTCTGTCTGACTCATTTTTTAATGCAGTAATTTCATCTATACCCGCTGTTTTACCATTCTTCTACTTTCTCACTCTATCTGTTCCCATTTATTTACTAATTACCTAATACCCAAATTACCTATTTCTTCTTACAGCATCAAACCCTCACACATACATTACCACTCTCTTTTCCTATTACTGTCAACTTTATGAAGATTGAAGTGTTCCTCCTCCACACCCACTTCAATGATCCTGTTTCACTAATTCAAATGCAGTATACCATTCTGGCCCATTATTCTTGCAAAGATTTGCCTTACTCCCTTTCTTCTTTATCCTCTTCTGTACTTCCTTCCAGGAGACCTTCCTATCCTCTTGAATGTCCCCTTTGATCCCCCTTCCAGACAGTTCATTTACATCTTTTTTTCCTAATATGTATACAACTTTTAGCCTTCTTTTTTTACTCCTTATATAGTTCTATAGAACTTTCTTTCGTAATATTTTCATTGACTTTTAGCACATTCAGCCAGGCCTCGTTCATACTTTTAACCGCTTGCATCATCCTTTCTGGCTTCAAACTTAATTTACATGATGATTTTTTTACTTCTAACTATAAATGTCCATTACATTTATCCTGAAAAGCACTTGGTTTAGTCAGTCATTAAAACAGATTTCAGTCTTCTCCTGTTTAAATGAACATATTCTAAATAATGACAACAAACCATATGCTCTATATAAATTTTTCTTCTTATAACCTAAGTTCATCAATTTCACTTATCCCTTCCTGTCTCCTCTTTCATATTATCCTCTCCCATATCTCCATATGAGACCTCTGGTCTATCCTTTAATTACATATAAAACTATTTAAAAGCAAACCATCAAAAATAATATTTCACTAACATCCGAATACATACCAATGCTTTCAACATCTTCTTCAACAACACAGAATCAATTATGCTTTTCACTTCTACACCACCTCTCCCAACTTCTGGTTTTGTATACTTATGGATGCTCATGTGCCCGAAGAATGTATTACTGGCCAGTCACGACCTCCCCACAGATATTAATCACTTTCCTACCCTCTCTGCTTTCTCCTGGCAACCCCATGCACCTTGCATGCCATCCCACTGACTTCCATCTTTGGTCTGTCAACCATTTCACCCAACACAATCACATCTGAAACCATTACTCACCTCTTCCAAATACATCATTTAGATTATCCAGAAAGTCTCAGCCTCACTCTCACCCTCAGATGGAGTACTCTACAATCACGCATACCTATACCTTCTCAAACTTCATTTTTAATGATATATAGATATGTATATATATATGAGAAAGAGTATAAGTTATATATAGTTATATAGCATATATAGTATATATATATATATATATATATAATATATATATATATATATATATATATATATATATATAAGAGTATATACCTTTCCACTGGAACTTCCCTTCCTGCTTTAAACTGGTTCTTAAAAAGGGAACCCATCTCAACCCTCTAGTTATGCGGTTTTTTTCTAAAAATTTTCGCATCTATCATTAGTTAATTAACAGGAAGATTTAGTATGGCTAGTATGGCTAGGCTAGAATGGCTCTGGTAAGGTTATCTCTTTTCTCTTGTCACTTCGGCGTTTCAGTGAAGTTTTTTGCTCTGGCACTAGGGATATCAAAACAGCAGTTCGCCGACGATCAAGGTTCATTTCTTAAATCTATAAAAATGGTGGTGTACCTCAAGGTTCTGCTCCTACCAAAAACTTTTTTTTTTTAACTTTTCATTAATGGCTATCTCTTTGTTGCTTCATCACTTATCCACTCCTATGCTAACGACAATTCTTTCATTGTTTCTTTCATGTTGAAGACATCCTACCCAAGAGCAATTAACACACTCTTGGAGGGCGACCTTTGAGCAACTAATCTCCGATCTTTTTCGAATTTCTAATTATGGCATGGTAACATGGTTGATTCCAATGAGTCAAATTTCCAGTTTCCTCTCATCTATCTCGTCATTTTTCCAGGAAGGATCACATAACTACACTTTCAAAACAAACTGCCACAAACACACACACACACACCTACACACACAAACACATGTACACGACTCTCTATATATTTATATATATATATATAGATATATATGCATAATATATATATGTATAGAGATATATATATATATATGTATATATATGATATATATATATATATAGTTTATATATATATATATATATATATAGTGATATATATATATATATATATATATATATATATATATATATATATATATATATAAGGTCACAAAGAGATTGAGACGATATATATATATATATATATATATATACAAGTATACATATATATCATGATCTAGATATATGTGCATGTAAGCTATGAGGAGATATATCAATATATGGAGAGGAGAGGATGGAGTGAGTAAGATATATATATATATATGTATATATATTATTAAGTTATATATACATGTTATTACATCCTATGGCATAAGAGTTATTATATATATACATTTACATAGTATCTTTATATATCTGGAAGAGTATATCTATATAGAAGATATATTTACATAGATATCTATGATAGATATATATATTGTTAGGCATATATATATATACATATATAAGCATAGATATATACGAAATGTTGAAAATCTGTCTCGATTCTGAATATTCTGAGACACCTTCGGTAGCAACAGTTAAGTGCTGTTTCCTTTGCATGAGTAATATCTCCCCAATACATGGAGATCCCTACTTTCAATAACTCCCTTAAAGTGCAAGGGTTTTTCTGTTCTGCCTTCTTTACTAAAAAATTATCATCAGATCTCCACTTTCTTTTCTGTTAAAGAATATTGTCTCTCTCTCTCTCTCTCTCTCTCTCTCTCTCTCTCTCTCTCTCTCTCTCTCTCTCTCTCTCTCTCTCTCTCTCTCTCTCTCCTTAAACCAGCACTGCCTCTTTTCTTCACTCCACACCTCTCTCTAATGGAGAAGGGTTTCCACACACGCCTGCCACTACAACTCAAAGAATTACTATCTGCCTCCTCCTCTGACCCAATGACTCTGAACAGGCTATGCTCAATCTACATGGTACTCAACTGGTATATCAGAATCATACTGCTTGACTCCCCCAGTGAGAGGAGTGCTGGTCTGAATCTCCAGTGGCAGTTCGAGTTCTCTATTATTTTTCAAACCTCATACTTTTGACTGTACACAAATGCCTTGAACTTAACATGGCAACTTGTTGACCCTGGTTTGGGAATTTTCCTGATGAGAGAGAGAGCAGATAGATATAAGTACATATGAGATATATGATAAGAGAGAGAGGAGAGGGAGAGAGAGGAGGTATAAGAGATATATGATATATATATAAGAGGAGTATAAGTACATGAGATATATGATAATCACCAGCATGAAAACAAAACTGCATTCATAAAACTGAAAACACAAAACAGAAATGAAATTGTATCTTCGAGATAAAGTCATACTGATTAGGCATGGTTATGAAATATATATAT
>JABUQX010145541.1:15000-26890 GCA_015478945.1 Trachelipus rathkii
CTCGTTCTATGTTATAAACATATTTAAGTATTCTATTTGCAAACAACACTTCATTCATAAAATTAAATTAAATTTCGATAATGACTCAGTAGTATTGCACTCAATGTTGCTAAATAAATGTCTTACGACCACGAAAATAAGTTACCAAGCAGAACAGTTATATTCGGCTGACTCTTCACTAGTTTACACCAACTCAGCGAGCGTCGTCTACAGACTGATGTGATTTTATTGTCACTTTTCACCAAAGCGGGAGTAAATGAACAGTAGTAACCACTCGAGATAAGAATGGTAGCTAGATTTGCTTTCATGTGAGAAAGAATAATACCAATAAAAACTATAATATTCTCAAGTTTATATTAAATACTATTTAAAAATAATAAAACAATGTCACTAAAAGTTTAAAAGTTTATATAAAAACTAATATAATAGTAAAAATAAACTAAATTTTAATCAAAAGCGGGTTCCCCTCTACATAAAAAGATTGTTTTAAAGAAATCAACCAATCGGAATAGCTCTCTCAGATTATAACCCCTCCCAGTAGCCAACGAACCAATAACGCTCGTCATATCAGGACATAAGCTCCTCCCCCTCAGTGCCAATGACAAATTTTTCCCTTAGTTTTTTTAGAACCAATAAATGATCACAAGTTTAGCATGAAGACACTTTTTATTTCATCTTTTATTTAATTTATGGCCTAATCAACATACTCTGTCAGATATCTATTACCTCGTGTTATTTTTATTCTTTGCGTTGAAAACGGTTAATTGGGGCTTCCTAATATACGATTCCTCATAATTCAGTCAATACTTTATGATAGTATATATGAAGGTATAGATGAAAGATATATAGCAGCAGTTATATATATATATATATATATACATATATATAAGAAGAGAAGTATATATATATATATATATATATATATATATATATATATATATATATAAGCAAATATTAATATAATAATACCTGCAACAAATTTGCATTTGTAAAAACATGTATATATATATATGGAGATATATATATATATATATAGAAAGAGTTATATATAAGGTATATATATATATTATTGGTTGTTATATATATATATATATATATATACTGTAAATATATATACTAAAATAGAAGATGTTATATATATATATATAGCAGGCATATATATATAGTATATATATATATATATATAGACACACATATCTTATTATATATATATATATATATATATATATATATATATATATATATATATATATATATATAGAGAGTATATATATATAATATATATATATATAGGTTAGGGGTATATATATATATATATATATATAGCAGCAAATATATATATATATATATATATATATATATATATATATATATCATCTGTTGGTAAAATGGCAGGAGTCCTATGAGAAAAACCCACCAGGGAAAAAAACTATATTAAAAATTAAAGGCCGATAATCCTTGGCATACACATTATACAGTCCTTGAAAGGCTGAGTTAGTCAAAAGATGCGGAAAAGTTCCAGAGATTTTTAAAACTTAGTCGAGAACTTGAATTGAAGGAATAGACATTGTTGCAAGTCTGAGATCAGAGAAATGAATGGAGAAGGGATGATATTGTGTGTCAATTTGAATCATAAGAATCCTCCTCAGAGGAGAAGTAATGAGTCTTAAGAGATCAGAAGAGTAGTTTCCATTCTAGTATGTCAATGCGGTACTGAAAGGACGAAGGTACAGAACGATGACTAGAAAGAGATTGAAAAAGATATGAGAGAGAGAGAGGGAGAGAGAGAGAGAGAGAGAGAGAGAGAGAGAGAGAGAGAGAAAGAGATATGAGAGAGAGAGAGAGAGAGAGAGAGAGAGAGAGAGAGAGAGAGAGAGAGAGAGATGATTAGACTGAAAGTCCTAAATTCCATCTTTTCAAGGAAAAGAAATCTGGGCTAGTGAAAAATATCCCAACTTACAATTGGGATATTTTTCACTATAGCAATAAAACATTATAAAAGAGAACTTCATGCAAGAGCAAATGACATTTTCACGCAGAACAAAAGAACAAAGAGCTGCATGGGTGATATGAAAATATTCTGAAATCGCCTCATTAGATTTATCACAATTCAAAGTGTTTCTTTCACGCAAACTAAACTTCTATCATATATATATATATATATAGTATATATATGATATATATATATATATATATATATATATATATATATATATATATATATATATAAAGATATATATATATATATATATATATATTAGTTAGTTATATATATATATATAAGTATATATACTATATATCTCTTTATGGCGTACCTTGAAGGTTTTAATTGCAAGTAGTTACATATATATATATATATATATATTATTATTATTATTATAATATAGATATATATAGTATATATTATAAATATGTTATATATTACATATATATTATATATATATTATTATTATTATTATATATATATATATATATAAGATACATATATATATATATATATATAAGTTATATATATATATATATATATATATATATACAGATATATATATATTACATATATATATATATATATATATATATATATATAGTTATTATATATATATGTATATATTATGTTATATATATATATATGTTGCTATTATATATATATACTATATACATACAGCATCATTGCCTTGATGTTAATATCAAAATAGGAAATGTAGACTTCCAGATTTTTAAAATTGCTTTTTATAGATGTTTTTCCTTAAAGCTATTTTTCAATATAAAATCTACACTTTACATCAATTACAAATATTTTAATTACATAAAGGTAAATATCACTTAAGTATGTAATAAAGAAATATTTTTAAAAACTAAACACTTTACAAAATGCAAGGATTTCAAGCTAAAAACTGCTGTTGCCATGTTTTTGACACGTAAACAAATTCCAATGTATATATATATATATATATATATATATATATATATATAGCATATAGCTAATACATCCTATATGTATAAGGTTACTAGCAGCAGTATATATATATATATATATAAAGGCATGTTTAAATATTATATGCGATATATATATATATATATATATATATATAAAGAATATATAAAGGTTGAGTTATTGTTATATATGTTATATATGTATAGATATATATATATATATATATTATATATATATATATTTATGTATATATTAAGTTATTATATATATATATATATTATTGGTTATATATATATATATATATATATATATATATATATATATATATATATATTATTATTAAGGTTATTATGTTGTTATATTATATGTTATATATAGTATATATATATATATATATACATATACGCGTACTTAGTCAGCATAAAACAATAAAATCATTAAAGCTTGGTTAGCCATTACAGCATGAGTATTTATTCACGGATATATATATATGATATATAGAAAGAGAGAGGAGAGAGAGAGAGATTCAAAATTCTTTTTTTCAAACTTATGGTACGATTTCACTGGGTGAACGAAAATTTCTTTCACGCGGATTTTCATCTAGATTCGCTCGTTTAGCGAGGTATCATGCCTGACTTTATCCTATATATCTAAGTTGAAATATGAAGATTTATGTACGCCCATAGCTTAGAATAAAATTTTACTCCTAAGAACAGAGTAGGAAGGAAAATTAAATGAGTTTAATTTATTATAATTTAATTACTAAATTAGAAGTTGCTTTTCTTTTTAAATTTAATTTATAAATCATTCTTTTTTTCACTTTCAAATAAAATTGTAATAATTTATTCTAACTTTACCATTTAAATTTTATTTTTAATAATAAAAATACAAATTTAAAGTAAAGTAGCTACCAACCCTGTCAAACCTTTTTCTACGTCCCTAAGATATATATATATATATATATATATATATATATATATATATATATATATATATATATATATATATATATATATATATATGTATATATATATATTATATATATATATATATATATATATATATATATATATATATATATATATATATATATATATAAGTTATATATATATATATATATATATATATATAGAGTATATATATATATATATATATATATGTGTGTGGTGTGTGTGTGTGTGTGTGTGTGTGTGTGTGTGTGTGTGTGTGTGTGTGTGGTGTGTGTGTGTGTGTGTGTGTGTGTGTGTGTGTGTGTGTGTGTGTGTGTGTGTGTGTAGGTGTGTGGTGCTTGTGTGTGAAATCAGTGCAGACATTTATGTGTGTAAGAAATAATAAAACCATAAACACATGAATATGTGAAAAAGAAAGAGTATGCAAATTTCTCATTTGTTAAGACATTTACCGAAATAACAAGAGGAGTTCTTAACTAAAACAAGATGCTAAAATTTTTCTTCTGCCATGACGAAAGGAACGATTTTTCTGTTTCTTTTTTTCCTCTATATTTAGCAAATTTTTTTTTTTTTTTTTTTTTTTTTTTTTTTTTTGAAAAATCTATTTTGGGAAACGTTTAATTCCAGCTACGCACGGAGCACAGCCTTACCTCAGCCACCCTCATTCTGGCATTGTTCTCTATCTCTCAAATATATATATATATTATATATATATATTAAGATATATACATATATATATATATACATAAGCGTTATTGCTGTTGGTTGAGTTAGCAAGTTGGAGTTAGTATATATATATATAGTTAAAGAAGATATATATATGTTATATATGTTATATATATATATATAGTAGAGTATATATATATATACATATATATATATATATAATATATATATATATATATATATATATATATATAATATATATATATATATATATATATATATATATATAAATATATTATATCTCTAATCTTATCTCCGATCAATTACTTTACCTATTGTCTTCTTTCCTTTATTAATTATCTGCAAATTTGATGTTGCCTCAGTGAGCTGGAATGACGCTAAGTGTGCAGAACCCATAAATCCTATCTTTCTTAGACATAACAAGCTATCTCAGAGGTTTGATTTCAACTAAACTAACACAGACCTAGTTCATAACTGTGCTTGTTCTCAGAAATTAACAGAAATCCTGTTATCAGGAACTTCAGGGACCCAGGAAATTCTCAGAACTTCAGAACTGGTGAAACTCCCTTTTAAAAACCCAATCACCACCAACTTTAAATCTCATCCTGAAACTCCATAAAATTATGAATTTTGGTGAAGCAAAAATCATTTTCTTCTCAGGATAAATTCCAATGATCTTTCCGTTTCCTTTTCCTCAGGTATTTCTGGCTTTTGCAATATATATATATATATATATATATATATATATATATATATATATAGTATATATATATATATATATATATGGTATATATATATATATATAGTATATATATATATATTGAAAAACACCTTTAAAGTATTTCACCTTTCTAAAATCGAACCTGGACCCTAGTAGATAAACGCGTATATGCTTGACCACTACGCCACGATGAGCTAAAAAGAAGCTCCAACCACAACAATACTTACTATGGTGAATATTCGTAACCCGCCTATTGTGACATGCCAAGCCTTCCCACTCACACTGTGACCTGGGGCCAAACAAGGTACCGCAGAAGCCAGGCGTACTCCTCTTATTATACGCCTTGACCCCCGAATCTAAGAGTTGCTCAACTTTGTGCGGTACCCTGTTTGGCCCCAGGTTCGAGTGTGAGCGGGAAGAGCTTGGCATGTCCTATTAGGTGGGTGAGTATATCACCATGGGAAGTATTGTCGAGTTCTTCTTTTTGGAATTCGTGTCGTGGTGGTCAAACACATACGCGTTTATTTGCTAGGTCCAGGTTTGATTCCCAGCAAGGTGAAATACTTTTTTAAAGGTGTTTTTTTTCAATACAAATTTAGATTGTGAGTAGTTTAGCTTTCTTCTCTCTATATATATGTTATATATATATATAGAAAGATATATATATATATATATATGGTTGTTGATGCATATGGGTTGGTTATTGCTATATATTAGCAGTTACAGCATAAACACAGTTACATGTCATTGCTGGTTAGCTACTGTTACATATATTAAGCACATATTATGGCTATGTGCTATTATTATGTTAGTGCTGAAGTTGTTATACATGCTATATATTGTTAAGTGATATGTTGTTATATATATAGAGGTGATATTAGCGCTGCTGCTGTTGGTTACTGTTAGCATATTTCATACAGCATATTGTTATATTATTACATACATATATATATATATATGTTACTGTTAGTTATTAAGTATATATATATACTGGCTATTATTACATATATTATACATTGTTGATTATTTAGATATTATTGGTTATATTTATATATATATATATATAGCAGTATAGCATATTTTAGTTATGTTATATATATATATATATATATATATATATATATATATTATATATATATATATATATATATATATATATATATATATATATATATATATATATATATAAATATAATTTATGGCACAATGTTTGGGTCAAAATCCACTTTCTGGTGCGCATTCTTCCTCTCTGCAACATTTCTCTCTGATTTCCTACTCGTCGCTTTTATATCGACGTACTATTCACGGCCACTGTTCATCCCTTAATCAATAAATAGTGGTGTTCCCTCTTAATGGTTCCGTCTTACTGCAACTCTTTATGTACTTTTCATCACTATTTTACTCCATGCAACTTCTTCATGTGTTCAGAATGATATCACTTTGAATTAGCGTGTGCGTGTGCGTGTGCGCGTAAGACCAAATATTTAGTATGATAAATAAATGTTCTTCTTAGACATGTATTAAAACATCGAAGCAGCTGATTTCTGATCATTCTTTCATTTCTAATCAGAGCTTAGAAAGCTTAGAATTTCAATACCAAAAAACTAATAGACTTATAATTCTTCCGCAAAAACTATATCCCTTTCTTTGAAAAATTCAACTCAAATCTCTCTCTCTCTCTCTCTCTCTCTCTCTCTCTCTCTCTCTCTCTCTCTCTCTCATTGAATTTCTCATTGATCTTCTCTTGATTAATCATATTATTTCTCTTATTTAAAACAAATTTCTAAGAAATTTGGTGCACTGAAAATTTCATTTGCCTGTTTTCAATAGGGATTTCGCTGATCCTTGAATGAAGTTTGGATTATACATTTCATATTTTGGTTGGTTTCACTCACACAGCTCTTCTCGAAATGGTGGAATCAACTAATCAACTTTCTTACTCTCTCTCTCTCTCTCTCTCTCTCAATACACTCGCAACAGTTAGCTCCTCTATGCCCAATTGCATATCTTCTAACCTAGGGAGAGTTTCTGCATGCGACTTGTCATTCTTTATATTCTGCCTTCTATGCCCAGCTACCTGACCCCAGACTTAACCTCTATGTTTATTCTTACATAAATACTACTGGTAGTGTCGGGGGCATACTACCACTTTCTATTTTCTCTACTTTGTATGACTTAAACACTTACAAGGGCCGTATATCGGTTCTTGGAATAGGTCAATCAAATTTTGATTAAAACTTTCCAACTCATTGACGGAATTGATTTATAGATTCCTACATTAATTGTTTAAAAGAAAAACTTGAGAGGCGACCTTAAAACTAATAATCACCAACCTTTTTTGAATCTTTAATTAGGTAGAGAAGAAATGGTTGATATCAATGTCTCTCTCTCTCTCTCTCTCTCTCTCTCTCTCTCTCTCTCTCTCTCTCTCTCTCTCTCTCTCTCTTTTCTCTCTCTCTCTCTCTCTCTCTCTCTCTCTCCAAGCTGACACGTAACACTAACTCTTTAACCTGCTCTAATTTATTTAAGTTTTCCTATTATCGCGATTTTTTCTGTGGGGTGAGTGAAGGATAATTTTCTCTTTATTTAATTAAGAAGACTTCTGAGTGGTGGTTATGAGAATCTTTTAGAATTTCTGCCCAGTTGATCTCTTTGTAAAGTGAGTTATTTATGATGCCTACTCTGTATGCAGTGCCACGCTTTCGTATACTGATTTCGCATATCATGAAGGTTATGGTTTAATCCAAATAACCTTTCACAAAAAAAAATAAAGATGGTAACCTGTCACCGGATAAGGTAATACACTCTTCTGACTACTTCCAAGCATCTTTTTGCTTGTCGAAGGTTTTCATACATTACTATCCTTAGAGTTAACTAGCTTTCAAGCATTTTCCTGACAAACTTTAGAATTTCATACTTAAATTTCATTAATTCGTCTTTCATCATATTTACACCTTGCCTCTGTGATTTTTCTGAAGCCAGACTGAGTCCTCATTGATATTCTTAGAAACGCACTCTACAGGCAAGCTCAAAAGTGCCCTTCTTTTCTCTCTAATTTTCCTACAGGCAAGATCAAAAGTACTTTTTTTTCTCTAATTATCATATTTATTTTCATTTAAGCCTTTTACGTTCAAATTAGTTTGGACATTACGTAAATGAATCATGATTCACTAAAACTCTCTCTCTAAGAAGGAGTAAAGTGGAGCCCAAGTCCCCTTCACACGTGCATATATATATATATATATATATATATATATATATATTTATATATATATATATATATATATATACATATATCATACTAACATATATATATATACTTCTATATATGCTGAATGGAAATTTTATATTTTTAAAAGCAAACTAAACAGTTTTATAAAAACAAAACAGAAACCCATGATATGCCTGAAATATTCAGTTTTAGCTTTAAATCAATATTTTATTTTATTTTTAGATAGTATTTACATCATTAACATCAATGTTCTTTTTAATTTTTTGGTCCAAATATCTATATTAATCATCCATAAATTGGTTATAATAATTTTAAACTTAAATAATTTTTCCACTTTTCTCATAAACATATTTGATTAAATTTTTATTATAACGAAGAATAAATATATATATATATATATATATATATGCTAATATATATATATAACTAATATATATATATATATCTTTTCTATATATATCTTAATAATATATATATATATATATATATATATATATATATCTGAAGTGGCAGGAGTTGTCTCTTTTTCTTCTTCCTCCACTTCAAAAGTTGTAGTCGACGTTCTTTTCGTTATTCGACGTAACATCCCCTTTTTTTCATTGTCGAACCTAACTAGATATGTACTAGCTTCTTGCAGCCTTCTGTCACCTAAGCTGGGCTACTTGCGGCTAGTCAACCAGCAACATAAGTCGTTAACCCCTTTGAAAACTTATCTCTTTATTGTAATAATTAAAAATCAGTTTTTGGCAGATTGTTATTTTATGCAACGTTAGGTTTTACTATATACAAACTATTCGTTGACTTGCCGGCGATGCATTATTTTACACTTTCATATTCCTCGTACACCTAAAATCAACTTAAATTCTTTGACAAATGCATATGGCAAAAATACATGGAATATTTTAGTTGGGAAATTTTTAAATGTACAAAAAAATCAGAGATATCTACATAATATAACAGGTATAACAAATAGTATTAAATAAAACGCTATACTCTAATAAACCAACATTATTTCGTTCAAAGAACAAATGTAATAACATGTTGTAATAATAATAAAAAAACAGGTAATTAAAAATTAAAATCAATACATTTTATATTCCAAAAAGATATGTTAATTTTCGCAAACCATTTTTCTGTAATATTTTCTGTAATTCGCATTCTGTAAGTAAGAAGAGTGCTTTTACTACATATATTTAAGGCTAAATATTTGATAAAAAGAAATCTACTATTTAAACAATCGCTTTGAGGCACTATATATATATATATATATATATATATATATATATAACATATATATATATATATATATATATAATAACCTTTCTATATATATTTATATATATATATATATATATATATATATATATATATATATATATATATATATATATACTATATATATATATACACATATATATATATATATATATATATATATATATATATATATATATATTTATATATATAACATATATATATATAACTATTATATATATATATATATATATATATATATATATATATATATATATATATATATATATATATATATATATATTGGCATACAATCCATTCTCTCTTTCTTGAACTATAACTGATAAACCTTATTTTATCAGAAATTATCATTGTCTTCAAATCCAGAAACTCATGCTTTTGTACATCTCATCCTACAATGACAAAAATCAAATCTTTTTAGACCCTAAAACCTTTACTTCATAGAAAAATGCAACAATCTTTCTGGCTCCTTTACCTCACACTCTTCCTGACATTTTGCAATTTTAAAATGTTAACTCCCACTTTGCTCCTTACTCTCTCCCTCCTGTAGTATCTCTGACGGTTTTACCTGTCTTAATTTCTGCTAAAGCTGATCTGTTTGTTCAAATTTATCCCTTCCATTCCACTATACACGAATTTAGAGCTTCTCCTCCTCTCCACCTCCCTCTAAATCATTAAAATGTTATTTCTGCATTCTCTGAGCTTAAACACTAAGAAGGCGGACAATGCTGAAAGTATCCCTCCAGTGGTCTTCAAAATTTGTGCATCTGAGCTTCTTTCCTTTCTCTCAGACTCTTAGTCCTCTGTTCTTCAGCATTTCGGTGAATCTTTTGCCGTGGAGCTAGACATATCGAAGGCTTTCGATAAAGTCTGAAGCAAATCTTTAATTTTTAAACATCCATCTTTCAGTATTTGTCCTTCTCTTTGTAACCTCTTGAATTTCATTCCGGTTGCTGCTGCTGCTGCTGCTGCTGCTGCGGCTGCGGCTGCGGCTGCGGCTGCTGTTGTGAATAGCCATGCTGCTGTGCTGCTGTGCTGCTGTGCTGCTGTTGCTGCTGTTGCTGCTGTGCTGCTTGTACTGCTACGGCTGCTGTTGGGGATAGCCACTATTTGTCATTTAAATATATTAATAATGGTTCTTGTCATATGTCTGTTCCATCTCCAACTCTTTTTCTATTTTGTAGCAATGATCTATTTATTACTGTTTCCTGTCCACTCTTAGGCTGATAACTACACTCATCATTGCCCCTTCCAATTTGAAAGACAACCTATTCAACAGCAAGTTAATGATTCTAGGGGGGTAGCTATGAAACAACAGACCTCTTATCATTCTCGTACCTATAGTTGTGTTAAAGATAACATTGTTGTTTTTAATGCTTCTATAACATAATCTTCTACACAACTATAAAATCTCCTTTGAAAGCACTATTCTAAACTTTCTCTTTTCTTAATATTCTTGATATTTTCTTTCCTCGTGATCTTTTTTTAGAAGGATCACATAATGTTCTTTCTAACAAGCTTCTAGAAAGTTGAGTGTACTGAGACACCTTCAGAACTTCTCATCAAATCAGTTGCTAGCTCTTCATAGGGGCGTTGTTCGCCCTTGTATGGAGTCTGAATTACAAATTTGGGGAGTTTCCACACATATTGCTCTCTCTTTGATAATGTGTAGCTTATGGCTTTTAGGCTTGTTAACTCTCCAACTCTCTAACTAACTCACCTCTAACTTTTCTCCTGTGGTAGAATTTTTCCGCAACTCTCCATATACTATGGGTATTCGAATTTACACAACAATCTAATGAACATCCTTCTTAGAGTAGAGCTGCTGCGACTCGCATTTCAAACAGTCTCGTAATTTTTCCGTCCAGCTCTTATACCCAGACTTAACTGCTATGCTTAATCTTACATGTACTCCACTGGTAAAGTCTAGAACACACTCCATTTATCTCTTTTTCCCTTCCCTTTGATATGCATAATTTCAAGCGTCGTGTATCGGAGCATGTAAGGCTTTAATTTAGCCTTGGTTTCCAATATCTCCAGAAACTCATGTGGAAGTTGGTAGCCTTTGGCCTTTGCCCACTATGGGAGAC
>JABUQX010145542.1:5000-13389 GCA_015478945.1 Trachelipus rathkii
AATACAATAGAGCTTTTCATCTTCTTAAAAACAGGGAATGATTACAATTATATATATATATATATATATATATATATATATATATATATATATATATATATATATATATATATATATATATATATATATATATATATATATATATATATATATATATATATATATATTTATATATATCTATTTCTATTTATATATATATATATATATATATATATATATATATATATATATATATATATATATATATACTATATATATATATATATATATATATATATATATATATATATATATATATATATATATATATATGTAAAAGTTACCTAACGCCCACACGAAAATACTAAAAATTAGTAAATTTACTGTATATAAAACTAAAGTTTAATTAAAATTAAACATTTCTATGGGCGAATTGGAAACTATTTAAAGCAAATAAAAAAATCTTTATTGCTTGTTTTAGGATCTACTTTGCTCTGCCACATTCTTTATTAAATAAAATGTATTGGAAACTATGTGGTGCGGTCAAAAGAAAACGGAAATGAAAGGAAAATGATTTTGGAAGGGTAACAATACCTTTTTTTATACGAAATGAAAAAAAAATTCCTAGGAGTGACCTGACCTAACCTGACCTGACCTAACGTAACGTAACGTAACGTAACCTAACCTAACCTAACCTAACCTAACCTAACCTAACCTAACCTAACCTAATCTAACCTAACCTAACCTAACCTAACATAACCTAACCTCATTTCACCCCTAGAACATATGGACAAAAAAAAATTCATTTCGCCCCTATAGCATATATTTATGTATCATAGAGGTTACCTGCAAAAAAAATTTTTTATTCGACCTCCCGTTCCGTGTGGGCGTTAAGTAACTTTGTCTATATATATATATATATATATATATATATATATATATATATATATATATATATATATATATATATATATATATATATTATATATATATATATATATATATATATATATATATATATATTCTCCCGCCACCCCATAGCCACCTGTTATGCCATCCCTTTTTTGATAACCCATCCAACCATTTAGGTCACCCAACACAGTCAATCTTGAAGCTAATACTCACCCCATCCAAAACATCATTCAGATTATGCCAGAAAATCACACTCTCTTCAACATTACCCTCAGATGGACCATATATCACAACCACACATACCTTGATATTTTCAAACTTAAATTTAACCATTAGAATTAAGTACTCACACACACAAAATCTACCATAACTCTATACCACAAGTCACTCATGAGAATTGCAACTCCTTCTCTCCCCCTCTCATTCCTTTCCACCCCAGCACAAACACATTTCACACCACACCACTCATTTTCACCATTTCCTTTCATCTTTGTTTCAATCACAGCGAGCAAATAAAATTTACCTAAGTAAATACATCCATCACCTCTTTCCTCTTCTTCTCAACATTTATACCTCTGACATTCCATGTACCCATACGATTCATACATTTTTGCTGTAAGATAGAAGGCCGCGCACGGCGATCACGACCTTCTCCGAGGCATGCATTAGCATTTCTGGCCAAAGATAAGTGGTAGTGAGCAGCCAGCCCAACTACCACCGTCCCTTTAGTCGCCTCCTACGATACCCAGGACACACGATATGGGCAATTCTTTCTCCCCCACACATAAGGATATAAGGGATAGGGATGTCCGTAAGATGTTGTCTAGAAGAGGGGTGTGGATATAAGTATGTGAATATGATATGTGGATAAAAGGTGGTATCTATGAGATGTTGTCTGCAGAATGAGTGTGTATATCCACGAAAAACTGAAAGGGGAACCATTAGGCACTGGAATGTCATACATACCATAAGCAAAATGAGAGGTAATTTCATCCCAGCGAGTATGCGCTCTACTCTCTCTCTCTCTCTCTCTCTCTCTCTCTCTCTCTCTCTCTCTCTCTATATATATATATATATATATATATATATATATATATATATATATATATATATATATATATATATATATATATATATATATATATATATAATTTATATATATATATATATATATATATATATATCGTAATTTTAACTATTCAAACACCAACATTTCATAACTTAATACATTGAACAATTTTCCCAGATTGGTTTAGGTAAGTCTGTTTTTAAATTATTCCACTTGGCGTCAACGTTTTGACTATTTTAAATTAGTTTAATTTGAATTTATTGTTTTCGTTTTATATTTTTATCCTATTAGATTCCCTCTTACAGTGTAACCTTATTCTTGTCTTGTTCTTTATTGTAAATTTTTCTAGAATTTGATATTTGGCAATTGTATAGATTATTACCGTAGTAGTAATGACCACAAAAGTCGATCAATGCTGGAACGGGGTTCCAGGACCCACAGGGTCTTTCCAGAGGCATCTTCCAGGACCTACCCGGTGGGGGCTACCTTCCAGGGTACTTTTCATGTCTGGCGTTTTGTCCTACCCCGATACATGTACATTCTCCATGTATGTGGGTGATTGTATTTACGCCTGACCATATGCTCGTGTACTTTCATGATCGTTTTTCCCCTATCCCCCTTTGTTCATCCCCTACCCCCTTTCTTCCAGCCTATGACGTCATCACAAATGTTTATGCCGCTCCTGAGTGTGTTTACGCGGGTGTTTATGACATCATCACTCAGCTACTTTCCTGGATGTATTCTAGGCTTAACCCACGCTGTCACGTACTTCCATGAGCGTCTTAGAGTCCATGACGTGGCTGAGCTACTTTCATGAACGTGCCGTTAGAGTTCGAAAGTGCTCATATAGCGTTCAAAGACGTAGCTGAGCTACTTTCATGAAAGTAGCTGAGCCTCTATTTGACACGTACAAGGGTTTATGCCGTTCGTATGACGTCACAAGTACACGTACTTAACGTTCCCGTTGCCCGTTGTTACACCCGGCTTTATAGCTCTACGTCCTGTTTGAGCAAACATTTTCATGAAAATAATGTCGTAATAATAATAATAATAATAATAATAATAATAATAATAATAATAATAATAATAATAATAATAATAATAATAATAATAATAATAATAATAATAATAATAATAATAATAATAATTGTAATGCAATTATACACGTAATATATAACATTGCTTCATTTATGTATTGTAAAGTAATGGCCAACATTGCCATTGCAATATCTCTTTCATTTGTCTATATATACGTTGTATGATTGTAGCGGCTCGTCGAAAATTTTGTAAATATGGTTGTAATTCATGAGTAAATGACAGCCAATGAAAACTTGTTTTTCAAGACTTACTTTTGAGAAGCTAAGTTTTGATTGGTTGTCATTCACAAAACTGTGATAATAATAATAATACTATTATTATTATTATTATTATTATTATTATTATTATTATTATTATTATTATTATTATTATTATTATTATTATTATTATTACTGCTCATGTTTGCGTACTAATATCTCTTATGTTAAAGCTGTTAAAGGATACTACGCATTTATTATTATGTAATTGTTTTGTATATATATATAAATGTGTATGAATAATATTTAATGATTTTATATAATGTGAAGCTCACAATGTATAAATGCATTTGGCTTTTATGTTTCGATTTTAGAAGAAAATTGAGATTTCTTGTGAACGAAGTTCAATTGTACAGAAATACCAATTTTCGGTCTTGCTAAATGTTTAATATACATTTGTTTTTAAAATAACTAATAAGTGGATACATCATTTTATTAATTATTTTAGGAATTGTGATTGGATGGTTAAGCGTAAACTGATTGACGAAGATTTGTATAAATAGTAAAATTATGAATATTTGAGATCTTTTTGCTTTCATTCGTTGTTAATCAAAGTGCTTACAGTTGGTATGCGCTTGTCGCCTTGTCTGATCAATTTTATTATTTTTAGTGTGCATATTCTTGTATAGTGGAGTGTCTTATTTTATATTTTTGTAAAGTAATTGTAGTAATGTTTTTAAATGTAAAATGGTGTTTTAATTTTCAATGTGGAAATATCATGGCTTATTTTCTTGTAAAGTTAATGGTGTTTTAATCTGTGTTTTAAATATAATTGTGTTTATTTGTAATTTCGCATTGCTATTTTAAAAGCATCGTCTGTGAATGCGATTGCAAATGCATTGTGTCTGCGGTGTTACCATATATCACTAGCAGGTAAGGGTATTTATCATTGAAGTGTATTTATTTTAATATGGTAAAGATTCTTTTGTGTTAACAAATATAAAGTGTTTAACGATTAAAATTTTATTGTTTTATACACGTAAAATTGCCAAAGTCACATTTTGTTTATTTGAAATTAAGATTTGTTATATTACTAGTTGGCAACTCTTTGCTTTAAGACATCAGCTGTTATTTGATCAGCTGGTTTTGCATTCATTTGTTCACACTGACAAATCGATGTTTTAAGTAATTTCTACAAACATTTAATTTACAAGTAAATATTTTATATCTTTTGCAAAGTCAATCTGTCTATATATTTTTGTTAGTATATTTTGCTTATTTATATATATCATTGAACATCAATATATATATATATATATATATATATATATATATATATATATATATATATATATACCTCTTATATCTCTACTCAGAGCATGTGTATATTGGTAAAGCATTTAGTGTTGATATTTGATTTATTTTTTTAGCATAATATTTAATAATATTTAATAACTAAGGCCTTATACTATATATATATATATATATATATACTATATATATATATATATATATATATATATATATACTATATATATATATATATATATATATATATATACTATATATATATATATATATATATATATAAATATATATATATACTTTTTATATAATATATATATATACATATATATATATATATATATATATATATATATATATACTAACATATATATATACTGCATATATATATATATACTCTCACCTTATATATAACTGATATATTGCCAGAAGTTACATATGTGCAGTGCGCATGTATGCGAATACCCAAGGACATTCGGATACATGTTCATGGACTTATAAAATCTAGTTTGTAAGACCAGTACATTTTTATTTATTTTTTTTATTAAAAATATTTCTAAAATTATCCCAGTGGTTTTCTTGAGTATTTCCAAACGTGTTTTACTTTTCATTTATTCAATAATTCAATTAGCTATTGTTTTAAGTCTTAAAGACGTGGTTTTCGTGATTGAAAGATTGATCACAAAAAGGGTTCATTCTCTGATAAGAAAAATGTGACTGAACTGTTTTCCATAAGACAAAGAACTCAGCCGAAACAATTGGCAGTGTTTCACTTGAAGGAGTCTAAAGGATAGGGTGGTGGTTGTAGTATTGAGTTGCACTGCAATATTGCACAGGCCGATAGCTCACTTAACAGGAGGCCTGGATACTGTTACAATATAGGTTTGGGAATCTAATAAGGTGTTAGTTGATTGGATTGTCACGGGGGCCTGGCCAAAGGATTTGTTCAACAGTTCGAAGAGTAAGTTATGACAGATAATTTAATATCTTTTTAACCAATCGCACTACATTAATAAATTTGGGTATACCTGTCTCGGGATCTTATATTATAACTTTTCAGTCATTACTTCTTATCAGTGAAGTGCTTGTAGTAAAGTTACTTTTGCTATTTTATTGAATATTTAAGCTCAAGTTAGTACAGTCGTTTGTTAAAACCTGTGCCAGAACTCATGTTCAAGTGTTGTAACTTATATCTCAGTTGTTGATATATGATATAAGTTGATATTGTATTGTTTTTTTTTAACTGTCAATATAGTCGGTTAGACTATTTGCTTTGTTGAAGTTAAAAGTATTTGATTTTCTTTGCGTATTGGTGGTGATAACAAACTGTTATTGCACCAATATTTATCGTTTGGAAATAGTGAAACACTGGAATAATTTTGGTAATTTATATATTATGCTCTTATAAATATATATATATATATAAAAATATATATATATATATATTTATTAATATTGTTTAGATAGGCGTTAAAGTTTGCAAAATTAAGCGGTGCGAGAAATAGTGATTTTCCCAAATTCTGATTCACCACTCTGTTTGAGTTCTATGGTAAAAACACTAGTTACAACTATTAAGATTTAAGTCAAATTTTATTGCAGTTGTGTAAACTGAGGTATATATGTATATATATATATATATATATATATATATATACCTATATATATATATATATATATATATATATATATATATATATATATATATATATAAAAAAGTATATATATATATATATATATATATATATATATATATATATATATATATATATATATATATATATATATATATATATATATATATATATATATATATATATATATATATATATATATATATATATACATTTGTAATTTTGCGGTTAGAAATTTGTTTTCATAGAGCTATCAGTGAAAGCTAAATTTCGAAAATTTCGGTAGAAAACGGGATTGTGATTCGTGCGTTGAAAGTGACTCTGTTTGTGAACAATATATTTTGTAATTTGTTTTGTATACAACAAATATAACTATGGCTACATTTAACGCTGAGTTTATGGAGTGGTGCAAATCCGCTGGTCTTTCGGGTAAGGAAATCACTGCCGCACTAAAGAGCAAGAGTAGCTGTTTGGAGAGAGAAAAGTTAGCTTTAGAAGAGAAAAAGTTGGCTGCGGCTTTAAGAGGGAGAAAAAGTTAGCGCTTGGCGGGAAGAGCAGGGGAGAAAGCATAAAGGTGGAAGATGAAAGAAGAGGCAAACTCACGAAGCAGAGGGCGAAGAGAAAGGCTAAATTAGAAACGAAGAAGAAGAATGCTTCAGATGACTGATGCGGAAGAGAAAAACAACGTCAACATGACGCAGCGTAATAGCATCACAGAGTGCTCAGAGCAGCCATAATACTTCCTATGCTAGTAAGTATCCAAAATTGAAGCTTCCTTTCTTCGACGAAAAGAAAACCGATATTGAAGAATATCTGTTAATGTTTGAGAAGCAAGCAGAGGCGAACGATATCCCTATGGAAAAGCGAGCGACAATTTTAGGAGGTTTCCTAACAAGCAAAGCTGTCAGTGTATATAATAAGATGACTGTTGAAGAATTAAAGAGCTACGAAGGGTTGAAAAGTGCTTTATTGGAGAGATATGGGCTCACGGAAAGTGGGTACTGTACAAAGTATAAAACTATAACTCCTACGGAAGATGATAATCCTAGAGTTTATTTACAGAGAATTATTGAAGCTCTTAAAAAGTGGTTAACAGCAGCGAATGTAACACTGACACCTGATGATATTATCGAATTTTTCTCGGTGGATAAGTATTTGAATACGGTTCCAAAAGAACTCGCAACCTATTTAAGGGAGTCGAAGAAGAAAGCACCAGAAGAGATAATAACTTGTTCTGAAGGATACATGGAAGCGCATCGTTTGAGGTTCACAGCTAATAGTCACACGCGAAATCACAATCACGTTGATAAAAGCACACATAATAATAATAATTTTAGATCAAAAGGCAATGGTTACTCCACGAGTGGTAATCATAAAAGTAGCAACCAACATGCATCGAGAGCAACTAACAATGAAAGCAGGATCGGAGGTGGGAGTGGCGACAGACAGAACTATCGTCGCAGTAGCAGTGAGCCGAGAGAAGTGCCCACGTGCTTTAAGTGTCAGAGGAGAGGGCATCTCTCAAGGGATTGTCGAGCCCCTCCTTATTTCAACAATAGTACTAGGGGACAAAACAATTCAGGAAGACAAAAAGAAGAAACAAAGAGCACGGGAGCGTCCGGAGTCTCTGATAACGGCAACGAAGCCCTGAACTACTCAGGTGAAGAGCCGAAACTCCTGAATGAGATAATGAAGGTGAAAAATGACGAAACGTCACACCTACCTGTAACGTATGGGACGGTGAATGGCTTTAAAGTCAAAACCCTCCGAGATACTGGATGTAACGTAGTGGTTGTGCGGGAAAAGTTTGTGCCGAAAAGGTGTTATGTTGGAAACAACATGAAGATACGTTTGTTGGACGGTACGGTGATCGAAGCTCCGCTTGCAAATATCGATGTGGATACCCCTTATTACGTAGGGAGAACAACCGCGGCAGTGTTGCCGGAGGTTGTATATGATTTGGTAATCGGGAATGTCAAAGGAGCATTGCCCATAAGTCAGCCTAATCTCGCTTGGGAGTCGACCGTGTGTCGAGGGCCTCGTAAAGTAGAGGTCGGGCATAACATTAGAAGTATGCTGGTCCCCATCGCTGAGAGCGCTGAAGAAGGTTCACAAGAAGAACCTAACCAAACCAATCATAAATTTGGAATGGCAAGTTTGGAGATGAGTGAGTCTTACAGAGGGAAACCGTCAGTGCC
>JABUQX010145543.1:2500-10000 GCA_015478945.1 Trachelipus rathkii
TGTAAAAAATTTCCCTTTATATCGAGCATCTAGATACGTTGCGATGGAATACAAGAAATTTCTTTCCAAATTATCAAATCTTCGAGTTAACTCCGAATTTATTGTTTGTACAGTTCGATTTATCGATATATCGATATCAAATATCAAATATCAAATATCAAATATCAAATATCAAATATCAAATATCAAATATCAAATATCAAATATCAAATATCAAATATCAAATATCAAATATCAAATATCAAATAACAAATACTTATAAAACCAGAACTAGTAAGTTGTCTTATCTTAGAAGTATTTGAGGAGTAAAGACAAACCGAATCCTCGTTTTTTTATATAATAGAGAGAGAGAGAGAGAGAGAGAGAGAGAGAGAGAGAGAGAAGAGAGAGAGAGAGAGAGAGAGAGAGAGAGAGAGAGAGAGAGAGAGAGAGAGAGAGAGAGAGAGAGAGAGAGAGTTTTGATAGCATAGAGTATTCTTAAAAGATAACTCTGACAACCGCAGTTGCTGTTGTGAGACCAAAGACAACAGCAGTTGCGGTTGCGGTTGCGTTGCGGTTGTGTAGAAAAGTGACAACCGCGGTTACGGATGGGTGCGGTTGTCAAAAATATGTGCGGTTGCCGGTTATTCCGATCCATCACTAATATATATATATATATATATATATATATATATATATATATATATATATATATATATATATATATATATATATATATATATATATATATATATATATATATATATATATATATATATAATATATATATATATATATATATATATATATTAGTGATAGGGACGATTATGAAATTTTTGCCGATGACGATGACGATGACGATTAGAGCAAATTTTGCCGATGACGATGACGATGACGATGACGATGACGATTAATTGAAAAAAACTTTTTTTAATCTCTCTCTCTCTCTCTCTCTCTATATATATATATATATATATATATATATATAGATATATATATATAGATATATATATATATATATATACATATATATATATATACCTTCTTCTTCTCTTAAATAACATAAAGAAATTTATATATTTCTATATATATATATATATATATATATATATATATATATATATATATATATATATATATATATATATATATATATATATATATATATATATATATATATATATATATATTACTCTCTCTCTCACTCTCTTTCTATATAATATATATATATATATATATATATATATATATATATATATATATATATATATATATATATATATATATATATATATATATATATATATATATATATATATATATATATATATAATAATATATAATATATATATATAAGACTGTGAACAGGAGGGTCAGGGGGTGAATATCCCGAAATTATTTAGTGATCAAAATTTTTTGATTCCTTAAATTCTCAATAATAATAATAATAATAATAATAATAATAATAATAATAAAATAATAATAATAATAATAATAATAATAATAAAATAATAATAATAATAATAATAATAATATAATAATAATAATAATAATAATAATAATAATAATAATAATAATAGTAATAATAACAATAATAATAATAATAATAATAATAATAATAATAATAATAATAATAATAATAATAATAATAATAATAATAATAATAATAATAATAATAATAATAATAATAATAATATTAATAATAATAATAATAATAATAATAATAATAATAATAATAATAATAATAATAATAATAATAATAATAATAATAATAATAATAATAATAATAAATGAAAATAAAAAGTATTTATTAATGGAAATGAGGAGACATGTTTGTGGTCCGTAACGATTTCTTAGGCCAAGTGACTGTTCCTCATACATGTATAAAATATTTAGACCAGGGACTTAAATGTAAGGTTTCCAAGTTTGCAGATGATAGCAAATTGGCTACCTCAATAAGGAATAATGATGGATGTATAAAAATTTAAAAGATAAGGAGGGAGCTGTAATCGTTGATGGGATGAGCAGGTTCATTCCTTCTTCAGCTAAATTTTTCTTTCCTCATTCATTCCTTCTAAAACTAAATCTTTCTTTCCTCATAATCCATGGTTCGATCATGCTTATTCTCTGGCCATTCAGGCTAGAGACAGTGCCTATCGGGTGTGGAAAAATTCTCGTTCTCCTATCACTCTCGCTAATTTTCATTCAGCTAGAAATCGTTGCAGGGATACTCTTCGACGAGCAAAGCTGGCTTTCATCAAAGGAAAGTGCGCTAACCTCCTTGGTTCTCCTACTGACAAATCTTTCATCTCTAGCAACTTCTGTAAATCTGCCTTTCCTCCTCTTATTCGATCTGATCATTGTGTTGCTAATTCTCCAACTGAAAAGGCTAATCTCTTCGGTCCTCGTTCAACTATATTCTCTATGTCTCAATACTAGCACTTTCCCTCCCTCAGTGTTGGAAGCTCTCACATGTCCAACCTATTCCAAAAAAAGGAAGCCGCTCTGATCCTTCTAACTATCGCCCTGTAGCTCTCACTTGTATTCTATCTAAGATATTTGAAACCCTTCTCAACTCACTTCTTAGATCATCTGGAAACTCACTCCGATCGCCAGTATGGCTCTCGTTGCATGAAGTCTACTGGCGATATACATTCCTATCTAACCGATTTATGGTTTTTCGCTCATAGAACTAGGGGGAGACTTGGGTGGTGGCGCTTGACATATCAAAAGCATTTGACCGAGTATGGCACGCGTCACTGCTCTCCAAGCTCCCCTCCTTTGGGTTTCCTCCTTCTCTTTGCTTACTTATATCTAGCTTTCTTTCAAATCGCTCAATATCGGCTGTTGTTGATGGGGCGACTTCTTCTTCTTTTCTGTCAATAGTGGTGTTCCTCAGGGTTCTGTCTTATCTCCTACTTTATTCCTACTTTTCATTAATGATCTTCTCACCTGCACCTCTAACTCTATCCACTCGTATTCCGATGACTCGACCCTTCATTCTTTAACTCATATCAATTCTACTCCCTCTTTTACTTCTAGAATTGCCTCTCGTCTTAATCTTTCGACTTTATTCTCGCTGATACATAAAAATAACTGTAAAATTCAATTCTTTAAAAACTCAACTTTTACAAAATCTCCTTCTCAAAAAACCTTCAAACTTTCCTATCTCTTTCGACGGTTCTGTCGTCTCTCCTCTGCTGACAATGTAAACATCTTTGGCCTTAACATGAAAAAAATGTCTTGGAAACCTCACATCACAACGGTTGCTAGGGCGGCCTCAAAGAAATGGAAGTTCTGTTTAGACTGTGAGACTTTCCTCCTTTTCTCAGTTGCTCCGCTATACAAAGGTCTCATCCGCCCATGTATGGAGTACTGCTCTCATATCTGGGGGGGGGGGGGCTCTGGTTTCACCCGGCTTTTGGACAGGGTCGAGTCAACGGCAAAAAGGCTTATAAACTGTTCTGTACTTTCCAGTTCACTTGACCCTCTATCTTTGCGAGGCGATGTTGGTGCTTTATCTCTATCCTATAGGTACCGCAGCGGCAATTGCTCGAGGGAACTTATCACTCGCGTACCACCACCTTTACGACGCCTTCGTAGCACAATAGGTGCTGTATCTGCGCACGAGTATTGTGTTGACATTGGTAACTCCAGGCTAGTTTGCTGTGGTGCTTCCTTCTTTCCCCACCACCTCTGTTTTGTGGAATTCTCTTCCATCTTCTGTATTTCCTACTGAATTTAATCTCCTCACTTTAAAGCCTGCGTCTGTGCTCATATGCATAATTTGCGCTAGAGGGTGAACTTTTGAGAGTACTACACCCCCTCCTTGAATAGGGCTCTGCCCGTGAGTGGTGGTGACAACTGTAAAAAAATCCTTGAATGGGCAGATATGTGGCAAATGAACTAAATCTCCTATTCCCCCCATCCAAAACATCATTCAGATTATCCCAGAAAATCGTACTCTTTTCAACATTACCCTCAGATGGATCATATGTCACAACCACACAAATTTTGACCTTTTCAAACTTAAATTTAACCTTTAGACTTCTAGTACTCACACACACAAAAAATCTACCATAGCTCTCTACCACAACTCACTCATCAGAATTGCAAATCCTTCTATCCCCCTCTCATTCCTTTCCACACTAACACAAACACATTTCACACCACACCACTCATTTTCACCGTTTCCTTTCATCTTTGTTTCAGTCACAGCGAGCAAATCAAATTTGCCTTTCTAAATACATCCATCACCTCTCTCCTCATCTCCTCAACATTTATTCCTCTGACATTTCATATACAGATACGATTCATACATTTTCGCCGAAGGATAGAAGGGCGCTTACTGCGATCACAACCTTCTCCGAGGCATGCATTAGCATTCCTGGCAAAAGATAAGTGGTAGTAGGCAGCCAACCTAACTACCACCGTCCCTTAGTCGCCTTCTACGACACGCAGGACATACAATGTGGGCAATTTTTTCTCCCTACACGTATGGATATAAGGGATAGGGATGTCTGTAAGATGTTGTCTAGAAGAGGGGTGTGGATATAAGTATGTGTATATGATATGTTGTCTGGAGGATGAGTGTGGATATGAACGCATAACAGAAAGGCGAACCATTAGGCACTGGAATATCATACATACAATAAAAAAAATATATATATATATATATATATATATATATATATATATATATATATATATATATATATATATATATATATATATATATATATATATATATATATATATATATATATATATATATATATATATATATATATATATATATATATATAGTTTATATATATATATTTATATTTATTATTAATTATTATTATTATTATACATACACTTATTCCCGCTTAAGCGAGGTAGTGGTACGTGCAGCTAAATACATATTTCCTTCATCTCGCCCTCACCCATCTCCTCCATTCCATTCTATCTCTCGCCAACACCCTACCTTCCTCCACCCTCATCCCTCTCTCTTCCAGCATTTCCTTTATTCCATCCATCCACCTTCTTCTTGGTCTCCCCCTTCCTCTCCTTCCTATCCCCTCCGCCTCCCAAACTCTCCTAACCACTCTCTGCTCCTCCATTCTCACCAAATGTCCATACCATCTTAACATTCCCTTCTCCGCTCTTCCCACCAAACCATTCTTCCAATCACATCTCTCTCTTATTACCCTATTCCTAATCCTCTCTCTTTTACTAACCCCACATACCGCTCTCAACCCTTTCATCTCAAACACTTCCAATTTCTTCTTGGACCTAGCATTCAACCCCCATGTTTCACACCCATATAGTACCGCTGGAACACAAATTTTTTCAAACATACTTATCTTAAGTTTATGTGATAAATCCCCCCTTTCCATAATTCCCTCAAACCACTCAATGCTCTCATTCCTTCTCCTACTCTGTGATCTATCTCTTCCTTCATCCCTCCTTCCTTACCCAAATCCATCCCTAAATATCTGAAAACCTTTACTTCTTCTAATACTACACCTCCTACTCTAATCTCTAACCCCATCCCCTCATCTGATTCCTCCTCCTCAAACACTAACACTTTACTCTTACCTGGATTTATCCTAAGACCCTTCTGTCCACACACTCTCTCAAACTCCTTCACCAAATACTACAGCCCTTCTGAATCCTTCGCCACCAAGGTAGTATCATCCGCAAATAGTAACATGTTCACTTCCCATCTATCACCCCTATCTATCAATTCCACCCCTCTCCCCTCCCTCATCATTCCTCTGCAAACACTCTCCATAAATAAGTTGAAAAGCCACGCGACATTACACACCCCTGCCTCAATCCTCTCACCACCCCAAACATCTCACTCTCCCCTCCTAACACTCTCACACACATTCTACTATTCCTATAAAAGGCCCTAATACCTTTACCTAATTTACCCCCTACTCCATGTTCCTCCAGCACCCTCCATAATTCCCCCCTCTTCACTCTATCATATGCTTTCTCCCAGTTTTAAAAAAACCCCCATACACTTTCCCTTTCCTTTCTATACCTTTCTCCACAAGCATCTTCATTGTGAATACCTGATCCACACACCCCCTTCCTATCCTAAATCCTCCTTGTTCTTCCCCCATTCTCTCTTCCGTTAAATCTCTCACCCTCTCAATTAGGATTCTCCCATACACTTTCCCTACTACACTCAAAAGACAAATACCTCTATAATTACCACACTCCATCCTATCCCCTTTCCCTTTATACAGGGGAACCAAACAACCATCCTCCCAGTCCTGTGGAACCTCTTCCTTCCTCCAACATAAATTATATAACCTGTACAGCCATTCCTCCACCCCTCTGCCTCCCATCTGTAACATTTCCATACTCACACCATCTAGACCTGTGGACTTTCCTTTTTTTCCTTTAGTTAACGCCCTAATAATTTCTTCCATTTGAATTTCCATATCTCCTTCCTGTCCCTCTTCACCCCCCATCCTCACCTCTTGAAAATCCTCCTCATCTCTCCCACCCATTTCATTCAATAATCCTCTAAAATATTCCCCCCATCTTTTTCTCACCCTATCCTCCCCTCCTATCCATTCCCCATCCCCTCCCTTAACCCTCTCTCCTAACCCCTCCTTCTTCTTTCTTTTTTTATTTACTTCTTTCCAGAATATCTTGCTCCCTGTTTCAAAATTTTCTGTCACTTTTCTACACCATTCATTGTTTGCATTTCTCTTCGCCCTCTCCACCGCCCTCTTTGCTTCCACTCTAACCCCTCTATATTCCTCCCAGCTTTCCCTTCTCCTATTCCCCAACCATTTCACATAGACCTCTTTTTTTTTTTCACCAACTCTTTCACCTCCTCACTCCGCCATTCACTTCCTTTCCTTCTACTTGCTCCCACCTTTTTAACTCCGCATATCCTTCTGGCCTCTTCACAAATTGTCTCTTTAAATCTCTTCCACTCCTCCTCCACATCCCTAATTTCCGTCCCTCTCACGTCCCTCCACCTATCCTCCATACCCCTCCTAAACTCGTTCTTACACAATGTCTCATCTAACTTTTCCACCTTTACGACTTCTATTTTCCTCTTTTTTTCTCTTTCTCTAACCGTTACCTCTCCCCCTACCCTTAACCTAGCAACCACCAAATAGTGATCAGATAACCCACTACCTGCCCCTCTGAATACATTTACATCTAGTAATCTGCCTCTATCCTATCTATTTATACACACATAATCCAGTAACGCCCTCCCCCCCGTTATCTCACTCTTCCATGTATACTTATGATTTTCACTTTTCTTGAACCAAGTATTCCCAACTATCAATCTTCTATCAACACATAACTCTAACAGACTTTCTCCATTAACATTCCTTTCCCCTACCCCAAATGGACCTATAATTCTACCCATCTCCTCTCTTCCCACTCCTGCATTCAAATCTCCTAATAAACAAATTTTATCATTAACCCCGAAACTTTCCCAACATTCATTCAACTCACTCCAAAATCTTTCTCTCTCCTCCTCCCTCGCTCCATTTACTG
>JABUQX010145543.1:22500-27500 GCA_015478945.1 Trachelipus rathkii
TATATATATATATATATATATATATATATATATAAATATATATATATATATATATATATATATATATATATATATATAACTATATATATATATATATATATATATATATATATATGCAAATCATATATTTATATTTTTCATCTGTTTGATCAGCCGTTTTTAATTTTAGTTGATAATTTTTAAACAACAAAAGAGTTTAACTGAACGTGCTTCCTTCCTCGAGTGAAAAAATTTCAGTTTTCGACCCTCTTACCTATATATATATATATATATATATATATATATATATATATATATATATATATATATATATATATATATATATATATATATATATATATATATATATATATATATATATATATATATATATAAAGAGAGAGATGCATGGTATGTATGTAACCCAAATATAATGAATTTTTTTTATGATATTCGCATATTTGTGAGCAAAAAAGGAATTCACTACATACAATATAGTGGGAAGAATTATTTTTCATATTTCAAGCTGTTCAAAAAAATTGTACGAGCCAATGAACGAAATTTAAAGCAATTAAGACTCCTCCAAGTTAAGCATGGCTAACCATTTTATTTTGATGGGTTATGTCCAAGGATGTTCTTTATTATTTTTCCTATCCATTGATTTCGTAAATGATTTCCCCTTATGGTTGACCTCGCCAGGAAATTTTTCGTACAGCACCGCACCGCAATAGAATGAGCTCACAACTCATCACACCGAACCAGTCTCGATACATCGGTCAACCCTGTTTCGCTTCCCTTATTCCTTTATATCTATCTTTCACTTCAATATATAATTATTTATTGCATTATTTATATTCTTGGCTCTTTCCATAATTGACACATTCAATCTGAAAGAAAAGTTGAGAAATTTCTCTAAAATGAAAAAATCTCGACGACTATTTCTCCAGTCCAGGATTTCGGGCTTGCGAAAATCGTGAAAATTTATCAGTCAGTCTGTGCCTACCTTGCCTACCCTACATGTACTCCCCCTATATATATATATATATATATATATATATATATATATATATATATATATATATATATATAATAATAATATATATATAATATATATATATATATATATATTTATATATACATATATATATATATATTTATATATACATATATATATATATATATATTTATATATACATATATATTTATATCATACATATATATATATATATATATAATATATATATATATATATAATATATAATAATAGCATATATATAATATATATATATATACTTAATAATATGTATATATATATATATATATACTCTATAATAACAATAACAATAATATATATATATATATATATATATATATTATAATCGATCGGATCTTCATAATCGATTTTAACCTTAATAATCGTTTCAAACTTCTATAATCGATTTAACCTGGACATTCATTTTCCGATTTAACCCTTTTGTTTATACCTTGCTGTTTCAGAAGGGAGGAAATAACAAAATAAAGATTTTCTAAATATATATAATTACCATCATTTCTTTATACTTAAACATTCCGAACAAACTCAATATCATAGACAATTAACAAAACAATCTTTATTACAAGACAATTTAAACATACATTTTACTAAACTCCATACATTAAATATCAATGTCCTTAATTCTAAAAATGGATAAAATGCATACATAATCGAAAATGACGGCCAATAAAAACACATCACTACATAACTTAATTCTTCTACAAAAATAATATTACAGTTACTCGCGCTCAACGAGTTGATCAATAAACCCGGAACATAGACAATCATGAAATCTGCAATAATAACCATTTTACAGTTACTCGCGCTCAACGAGTCGATCAATAAACCTGGAACATAAACAATGATAAACCTTGCAACAATAATAATTTCACAATTGCTCACGCTCGACGAGTCAATAAATATACCGTGAACTCATGAATCCTGAAACCTGATAAATTTTAGTCCTAATCATAACACGTGTTCGCTGAACATAGTTATACACTGCTGTCAATACTTGGCTATCAACCTTTTTAAACTTGGTTCTCTGGTAAGAAATAAACCACTTACTACTTGCACAAGTCGTATTACATGTCTGCGACGACTCACAATGTTTACATATATATACGAATAGTTTATGCATCTTTAAGCAAGCAGGTTTTACTTAATTCATAAATAAAGTTGGCAGCATTAAAAGGGAAAACAAAACTATACATCACTTACAGAAACTGTATCCTGTTTAAATTACTCGGCACTATTTCCAAACCGTAAGTCAGTAAACAGTCAATCTCAGTCCCATCAAAAGAGGAGGTAACTTTTTCACCTTACGAACTGCTTCTACTTGCACTGGTTTACAGGGTGGTCCAAAATTCGGTACATCATTCGCACTCGTGCTTTCATTAAATAAGCTCAGACTGGTCCCCAGGCAAGTTCCTTAAAATAAAATAAATATCTGTCAACTATTTTTTCAACTTTGGAAAAACTTTTAAACAAAATAAACTGGTCATAACTTTTTACTTACCCATAACATGGGACCCTTCTTCTTTAGATCTCTTCAATATACTGTACAATCTCAGGACAAACTATTCCTCCCCATACTCCGACTACTTCATTTTGCATTTTCTAGTTGGTTCTTACATTCAAGTTATATATCTCCCCCTCAAGTTTGGTAACACCAAACTTACAAAGAAAAAAAAAAATTTACCTGACCAAAGCCTACCAACCTCATTCCTATAACTCCCCCATTTGTCCTTCTGGCTTCTTCAATCCTTCCGTTTCCTTTATTCTGCTGCAACTTTCCATCCTCAGTCCAATCTTTCCTTTTCCTCTTCTTGCAAAAAAACACAAAATAATAATAATAATAATAATAATAATAATAATAATAATAATAATAATAATAATAATAATAATAATAATAATAATAATACCCTATCTAATATGTACACACTTTTGCGGAGCTCCTTACATTCACACAAACATACCGATAAAACAAAATAATAATAATAATAATAAACATAATAATAATCATATCATAATAATAATAATAATAAACATAGTAATAATAAATAATAGGGTCCGTCCGACACTCTACGGAAGCCACCAATATAATCGATCGGTTTTCCATAATCGATTTAACCTTAACATAATCAGTTCAACCTGGATATTCATTTAACAACTTCGATAATCGATTTAACCTTAATGATCGAGTTCAACCTTAGAATAATAATCGAATTGTAAATGAATATCCAGGTGAGCTGATATGATCGGTATGAAGCGTGGAAAGATAATATTATAGATATTATGGCCAATATTGTGTGACCAGCCAGCCATTATTGTGTGTATTATTATTAGCCAGCCCAGTGTTTTACGAAAACGGGCGAAAAGAATGGAAAAGTTGCAGCAGAGTGCGCAAACAATAATAAGGTGGTCCGGTATTGCCGCCCGGATGCCCAACAGTTTTAATATGCGGTATGCCGGCAGCAAGAGTGGGCGATATGCTACTGTGCATTGGCGGACCCGATGTAGTAGCAATGGGCTCTACAACAGTTTTGGTTCATATGAGTTATGACTGGTTTATTTTGTTAAAAATTTTCAAGTTAAATAGTTGATGAAGTATTTATTTTATTACAGGAACACGCCAGTGACATTTGTGAAGCACAGTGATACGCCAAATTTGGTTCTTCAGTGCAAGCAGTGCGCGCAAACAACTCACTGATGGGTTATTGACCTATTTACTGACGACTGAAAGCGGTATAAACAGGACCGGACTACGCTAGTGATCTTTTGATTTTCCATGCTGCTGCTACATAATTGAAGGCAAACGCTGCTTAAAATGCATAAACCATTCGTATATAATGCGGTAATGATCACTGGGCGTAACATTACACGACTGACTGAAAACAGTGAAGTGTTTATTTGCACGAAAGACCTAGCAGGACTGCAAAAGGTGTAATAAGCGACGGCAGATGGCGTAACTATGTTCGCGCAAACGCATGATATGATGAGACTAAATTATCCGGGACTCAGAACCATGGAAGTTCTGGTGACTATTGACTCGTCGGCGTATTGAAATTGTGTGACTTTGGAGACCCATCATTATTTATGTTCCAGAGTGATGGTGACTCGTTGGCTACCATGCTGCTAAAAATATGGTGAAAGCCAACCTGCGTTCATGATGTCTCAGGTTAACCAGCTTTCGTTGGCGCTGGCCGCTGCCGGCACGTAGAACCCAGCTAACAATGATGTTTATGTTTTTGGCCAACGATCATTTTCGATATCGGCCGTAAGGTATTAATGACGCTGTATGTATGAGTGGTAAAGCTATGTTCATCTTGTTTTGTTAATTGTCTATGATATTGAGTTTGTTCGGAATGTTTAAGTATAAAGAAATGATGGTAATTATATATATTTAGAAAATCTTTATTTGTTATTTTCTCCTCCTTAAACAGCAAAGCATAAACAAAAGGGTTAAATCGATTATGAAAGTTTGAGTGATTAATGGAGTTAAAAATCGATTATGAATCTGATCATTTTCCATAATGTAATAATAATAATAATAACAATAACCATAATGATAATAATAATATATGTATATGTATATATGTAATAATAATAGCCTCAACATAACAATATGTATATATAACAGCAATATATGTAGCAATAAACAATAATATTATATATAATATATATATATATATATATATATGGCACAATATGAAGTATATATTATATGTAAATATAATATATATATATAATGACAGCATATGCAGAAATATATATATATATATGTATGTATAAATATATAACATATGTATATATACGGGACGTCTGGTAACCTTAATATATATATATATATATGTAATAGCCATATATAATATATATATGGGGGGTACGTAACAGAGGCAAACAGTGACTGACTCATTTTCATTTTGAAGAAATTTCAGCTTTCTTTCAGATGTGTGTTATGGGGCAAGTATAAATATTGCAGCCT
>JABUQX010145543.1:37500-45863 GCA_015478945.1 Trachelipus rathkii
TAATAATATATAATAATATATAATATATATATAATAATATAATATATCTATATATTATATACTATATACCCCATTTAACTAATATATATGTATATAATATGTATATAATAGCAATAATAATAATAATAATAATATATAATATATATATATATATATATAATAATAATATATATAGCATAACAATATAACTCAATATATATATGTATATGAAATAACCATTACGGTTATAACCATCATATATAACATATATAAGATCTATATATAGAAACGTTTATATATTCTATTTACTCATGAATATATACTATATACTATACTCTTCTTTATACTATATATCATACTTATATGCCCTATATATGGAAATTCAGTACGATCTTTCTCCTGCAAATTTTTTGTGGGGAAAAAAATTTTCAGTGGACAGGAAAACAAAATTTACATTTGCCGCAAAGAAAATAGTGTAATAATTTATAATATTTAAGTAAGGTTAGTTAGGTTAAGTAAGTAAGTAAGTAAGTAAGTAGGCAAGTAAGTGTTATTTAAGTTGCGATGGGTATTATAGATTTAAACTTATTACTTGGTAACTTTAATCTTTATGCTTATTGGTTGAAAAAAATACCTTCTAAAGTGGGAAAAATACAAAATTTTAGTAAATATACCTTTTCGGTGAGAAAGATCGTACTGAATAGCATAAAGACGTGTTAGAATAGAATTCAGTAGAAAACAGTTAATTGCAAAAGTGAAGAAAATTAGAATTAGAATTTTAGAAAATAAGCTCTCTTCAAAAGATCCAGGCTTTTAATGAATTGGAAATTTTTTCGCAAAATGTGAAAATTAATTATTTTATGATTTTTAAATTTATTTTGAAGATAAATTAAGTGAATTTTTGATTAATAAGTATATAAATTGTGAAGTGGCATAAGTACCTGTATATGTGCTTTTTGGACTCTTGGAATGTGATGAGATTTCTTGCTGTGTTTTACGTAAAGAAGACCATTCAAGGATCTCAAGAGTTTCAGGTGCAACTTAGTAAATGAAGTGTTTCTAATTAAATTTTAACTACAAGTGTTGCAAAAAAACCAGGATAGAATACAGTAGTAGTAGGATCTCAAGAGTTTCAGGTGCAACTTAGTAAATGAAGTGTTTCTAATTAAATTTTAACTACAAGTGTTGCAAAAAAATCAGGATAGAATACAGTAGTAGTAGAATAAATAGGGAACTCTGCGAATGATAAGAGTGTCTTAAAGACAATTAGAGGGTATTTCATCAAGGAAAATATATTAAACAAGAAAGATTAAAGTGTAAAATTAAAGCAAAGGAACTCTAACAAGAGTATCTTAAGACAGAGAATATATCAAGGTTCCTTTGATTTTGATATAGGAATTGATTGCATCAAGTATATTATCAAAGAAAGAAGATTATTCAGGAACTTATAAATTGATCAATATTGAACTCTGAGAAGAGGAGTGTCTTCAACAGAAGGAAGAAATTCATCAAGTAATCATAAATTTCACCAATAACATAGGTTTTAATTTAAGTTTTTATAGTGTGATTTTGTTTGAACGGGGTTTGGAGCTTGAGGTATTGGGAAGTGCCTCAGGTTATTGGGATCCCGGTAAGCGTGCAGCTTATTCAAGTGTGAGAATAGAAGGAAGTAGAGTGGTGAATAAGAGGGTCAGAACTAAGGAGAGTAAGGGAGAGTAAAGAGATAGGATGGGCAAAAGAGATTAGATTAGAGTGGGTTGTATGAATGTGAGAGGGATAAATGAGGATCTGAAAAGGGAAGAAGTGGGGTTAATGTTCGAAGAAAAAAGGTTGGATATGCTAGGGTTGACAGAAACAAAGCTGAAAGGATAGAAGGAGATGGTCTTTGGAAAATTTAAGGGTATGATTTCGGGGGTGAACGAGAGAGTGAGGGCGAGGGAAGGGGTAGGAATAGTTATGAAGAAAGAGGTGTGGGATAAGGTAAAAGTGTGCAAATAGGTGAATTCAAGAATAATGTGGGTTAAAGTGAAATTTGGGGGGGAAATGTGGGTTTTTATATGCGCGTATGCACCAGTAAATGGAGCGAGGGAGGAGGAGAGAGAAAGATTTTGGAGTGAGTTGAATGAATGTTGGGAAAGTTTCGGGGTTAATGATAAAATTTGTTTATTAGGAGATTTGAATGCAGGAGTGGGAAGAGAGGAGATGGGGAGAATTATAGGCCCATTTGGGCTAGGAATTATAGGTCCATTTGGGGTAGGGGAAAGGAATGTTAATGGAGAAAGTCTGTTAGAGTTATGTGTTGATAGAAGATTGATAGTTGGAAATACTTGGTTCAAGAAAAGTGAAAATCATAAGTATACATGGAAGAGTGAGATAACGGGGGGAGGGCGATACTGGATTATGTGTGTATAAATAGATAGGATAGAGGCAGATTACTAGATGTAAATGTATTCAGAGGGGCAGGTAGTGGGTTATCTGATCACTATTTGGTGGTTGCTAGGTTAAGGGTAGGGGGAGAGGTAACGGTTAGAGAAAGAGAAAAAAAGAGGAAAATAGAAGTCGTAAAGGTGGAAAAGTTAGATGAGACATTGTGTAAGAGTTTAGGAGGGGTATGGAGGATAGGTGGAGGGACGTGAGAGGGACGGAAATTAGGGATGTGGAGGAGGAGTGGAAGAGATTTAAAGAGACAATTCGTGAAGAGGCCAGAAGGGTATGCGGAGTAAAAAAGGTGGGAGCAAGTAGAAGGAAAGGAAGTGAATGGTGGAGTGAGGAGGTGAAAGAGTTGGTGAAAAAGAAAAAAGAGGTCTATGTGAAATGGTTGGGGAATAGGAGAAGGGAAAGCTGGGAGGAATATAGAGGGGTTAGAGTGGAAGCAAAGAGGGCGGTGGAGAGGGCGAAGAGAAATGCAAACAATGAATGGTGTAGAAAAGTGACAGAAAATTTTGAAACAGGGAGTAAGATATTCTGGAAAAAAGTAAATAAAAAAAGGAAGAAGATGGAGAGGGGATGGGGAATGGATAGGAGGGGAGGATAGGGTGAGAAAAAGATGGGGGGAATATTTTAGAGGATTATTGAATGAAATGGGTGGGAGAGATGAGGAGGATTTTCAAGAGGTGAGGATGGGGGGTGAAGAGGGACAGGAAGGAGATATGGAAATTCAAATGGAAGAAATTATTAGGGCGTTAACTAAAGGAAAAAAAGGAAAGTCCACAGGTCTAGATGGTGTGAGTATGGAAATGTTACAGATGGGAGGCAGAGGGGTGGAGGAATGGCTGTACAGGTTATATAATTTATGTTGGAGGAAGGAAGAGGTTCCACAGGATTGGGAGGATGGTTGTTTGGTTCCCCTGTATAAAGGGAAAGGGGATAGGATGGAGTGTGGGAATTATAGAGGTATTTGTCTTTTGAGTGTAGTAGGGAAAGTGTATGGGAGAATACTAATTGAGAGGGTGAGAGATTTAACGGAAGAGAGAATGGGGGAAGAACAAGGAGGATTTAGGATGGGAAGGGGGTGTGTGGATCAAGTATTCACAATGAAGATGCTTGTGGAAAAAGGTATAGAAAGGAAAGGGAAAGTGTATGGGTGTTTTTTAGATCTGGAGAAAGCATATGATAGAGTGAAGAGGAGGGAATTATGGAGGGTGCTGGAGGAACATGGAGTAGGGGGTAAATTAGGTAAAGGTGTTAGGGCCTTTTATAGGAATAGCAGAATGTGTGTGAGAGTATTAGGAGGGGAGAGTGAGATGTTTGGAGTGGAGAGAGGGTTGAGACAGGGATGTGTAATGTCACCGTGGCTTTTCAACTTATTTATGGAGAGTGTTTGCAGAGGAATGATGAGGGAGGGGAGAGGGGTGGAATTGATAGATAGGGGTGATAGATGGGAAGTGAACATGTTACTATTTGCGGATGATACTACCTTGGTGGCGAAGGATTCAGAAGGGCTGTAGTATTTGGTGAAGGAGTTTGAGAGAGTGTGTGGACAGAAGGGTCTTAGGATAAATCCAGGTAAGAGTAAAGTGTTAGTGTTTGAGGAGGAGGAATCAGATGAGGGGATGGGGTTAGAGATTAGAGTAGGAGGTGTAGTATTAGAAGAAGTAAAGGTTTTCAGATATTTAGGGATGGATTTGGGTAAGGAAGGAGGGATGAAGGAAGAGATAGATCATGAGAGCATTGAGTGGTCTGAGAGAATTATGGAAAGGGGGGGATTTATCACATAAACTTAAGATAAGTATGTTTGAAAAAATTTGTGTTCCAGCGGTACTATATGGGTGTGAAACATGGGGTTGAATGCTAGGTCCAAGAAGAAATTGGAAGTGTTTGAGATGAAAGGGTTGAGAGCGGTATGTGGGGTTAGTAAAAGAGAGAGGATTAGGAATAGGGTAATAAGAGAGAGATGTGATTGGAAGAATGGTTTGGTGAGAAGAGCGGAGAAGGGAATGTTAAGATGGTTTGGACATCTGGAGAGAATGGAGGAACAGAGGGTGGTTAGGAGAGTTTGGGAGGCGGAGGGGATAGGAAGGAGAGGAAGGGGGAGACCAAGAAGAAGGTGGATGGATGGAATAAAGGAAATGCTGGAAGAGAGAGGGATGAGGGTGGAGGAAGGTAGGGTGTTGGCGAGAGATAGAATGGAATGGAGGAGATGGGTGAGGGCGAGATGAAGGAAATATGTATTTAGCTGCACGTACCACTACCTCGCTTAAGCGGGAATAAGTGTATGTATAATAATAATAATAATAATAATATATATATATATATATATATATATATATATATATATATATATATATCTTTATCTCTCCAATATAAGTATGTGTAAATATATATGTATATATTTATAGGAAGAAATGATACATTTTTACAATCCAGAAAGCATTGATTAATTACTGCTCATTACCTAATTATTATATTATATATATAATATAATATTATTGGTATTAATAATTATAACAGACACTGGGGTTTTCTTACATATTTAAATAACTCTCGTATTAATTAGCAAGTGTATATATAAATATATATATATATATATATATATATATATATATATATATATATATATATATATATATATATATAAAAATATATATATATATATATATATATATATATATATATATATATATATATATATATTAAAGAAAACAAATAATAATATATGTTTTAGCTAGTCATTATTTATTATTGAACTTTTAATCTCTCTCCCCTTCTATGTATGTTTGTTTACATATTACGAGTATGCATTTATCTCCATGTATGTATATATATATAGATATGCATATATGTATGTATGTATGTACATATGTGTATGTCTACAAGCTAACGATGGCGTAAAAATAACAGAACCATGTAAGGAATTAATCAAACAAACGTAATCCATTGAGTTAGTCAAGCAAAATTATTAGGTCTGAATTTTTGATGTCAAATTTTGAGAAATTTCAATTTTTTTTGTATAGTTTTTTGATTTTACGAGCTCATATATATATATATATATATATATATATATATATATATATATATATATATATAATATATATATATAATATATATATATACACATCTATTTACCTATATATATATATATATATATATATATATATATATATATATATATATATATATATATATATATATATATATATATATATATATATATATATATATATATATATATATATGTATCAACCCTTTGAGAAGTTAGATACAGTGATAATGAAAAGGGGTAATTACTTTTTATTTTTATTTCTAAGACTAGTTAAATCAGGTAGTAAATAATAGTATCAATGTTTAAGAGTTAACACAATGGGCCAGTTCACAGTTATTAATAATATTGGTGAAGGTTAACATCATAATTTTTATAATCAAAACACAATTTTCCGGCCTTTTAACAAGCCGACACTCAATGCGACCTCTCTTCTTATGACTTGAGATCTTACTGACTTATTTTTTCTCGGATGCCAGGCATTCTCCTTGAGCGTCACCGTCCAGTGACTCACTCTCACAAAAATAGTGCCATACAAAAAGGTTGTTAAATATTTTTCATATATAATAAAATTAATAGTAAAATTTGATATACAGAGCTACTATGAGAGGTGTACATAATTATTGTGAGGCAAGGAGAAATCCTGCCCTCACAAGGTTTTTTTTTTTTTTTTTTTTTTTTTTTTTTTTTGAGTAATAATTTGACATTATTATTACGAAACACAAATTCTATTCTTACAATACATTGTTATAAAATACATAAAAGACCTCCTTAATTCCCACCTCGGGGGTTTGACTATTCCTCCTATTATAGACCCTTCCTGTGACATTTTGTAAAGAACACGCGGGAATTTCTCTACTACTATTAGTGTTTGGCAGCATGCGCTTGGGCCGTAGCATTAGATAGATGAAAGAAGACGATTTTTTTTTTTTTTTTTTTTTTTTTTTTTTTCATTTATCTATTTGTTTCTTTATTTTTATTATATATTTTTTTTTTTTTTATTTAACCTTATTTTTCTCTTGGGTTTCAGCGTCCCTGTCGGTTATGTTATGAAAAATTCTTACATTTCTTAAATTTTCCACTGCCTCTTTCCCATGCTTCAAAATATAAACGTTATTCTTTTTTATCCGTAGCACCCTGAAAGGTCCTGAGTATCTCTCTGACAGTTTTCCTACATTGTACTGTTGATTTCTCACCAACACGGCCCTTGCCTTGTGGAGATCTTTCGGGACAAATATATTTTTATTTTTATATACAACATGTGGTGCCAAAGGCCTACGCATTAAGGCCACTAATTTCTTCAAATAAGCACTTTGACTGACCGTGGCACTGAGTGCCTCCTTCTGTAACAAGCTTCCTGGCACTGATAGATTCTGGCCGAACATAAGCACACTGGGAGTAACCCCTTGGTCATTTAGAGGACTAATTCTCAAACAGTACAGTGCCCAAGGCAAAATTTCAGGCCATTTTAACCCTTCATTTTCCCCATCATTAATCATACACCTTAGCGTCACTATGAGAGCTTGGTTCAAATTTTCCACTAGGCCATTCACGTTTGGTGAGCTAGCCGTTGTGAAAATTTTATCTATGCCGAGTAGGTTACATACGTCATTAAATAATTTGGCAGTGAATTGGCTTCCTCGATCTGATATGAGTCTTTTTATTGAGCCACAAAACGGAAAAATTTCGCTCACTAACACATTCAACACCGAGTCGACTGTCGCCTGCCTAAGAGGGTAGGCGAAGGGATACTTACTAAATCTATCAATAAAAACAAGCAGATAATTGAACCCCATACTATACGGAAACTTACATAAGTCCACATGAAGGGTGTCAAACTTCTCCGAGACTTCCTTAAATCTGCCGAATTCTGGAGATATCCTTCTAACGCTCTTATTTTTTTGACAGACATCACAACTCTGTATGAATTTCTTTACTCTACTATGCATAAATCTGAAGGCAAAATCCGCTCTTAGAATAGTTAAAGTTCGTTTAATTCCCAAGTGATTTGTATTATGTATTTTCTCTATGACATCATCCACCAGATTTTCCGGTACTAATATCCTAGCTGTGCCTGTAGAGATATCAACCGCCAAAGACAGCTCCCCGATGGATGAATTCCTTGTAACAGGCCTTTAACCCACTAGTTTTCAGCCCCTTTATTAGGTCTCTTATATAACCATCAAAGAAGAAGAAGAGAAGAAGAAGAAGAAGAAAGAAGAAGAAGAGAGAGAGAGAGAAGAAGAAGAAGAAGAAGAAGAAAATGAAGAAGAGAGAAAGAAGAAGAAGAAGAAAGAATGGGAGAGAAGAAGAGAAGAGATTAGAATATTTTAAGAGAAGAGAGAGAGAAAGAAGAAGAAAGAGGAAAGAAAGAAAGAAGAAAGAGAGAGAGAGAAAGAAAGAAGAAAAGAAGAAAGAAGAAAGAACAAAGGAGTGAGAAAATGAAAGAAAAAGAAGAAGAAGAAGAAGAGAGAAGAAGAAGAAGAAGAAGAAGAAGAAGAAGAAGAAGAAAATGAAGAAGAAGAGAAGAAGAAAGAGAGAAAGAAGAAGAAGAAGAAGAAGAAGAAGAAGAATGAGAAAGAAGAAGAGTGAAAATGAGAAGAAGAAGAAGAAAGAAGAAAAGAAGAAGAAGAAGAAGAAGAGTGAGAAGAAATGAGAATGAGTGAAAAAACAAAGGAATAGGAAGAAGAAATGATATGAAGAAAGAAAAAGAAGAGAAGAAGAAGAAGAAGAAGAAGAGAAAGAAGAAGAAGAGAGTGAAGAAGAAGAAGAAGAAGAAAGAAGAAGAAGAAGAAGAAGAAAGAAGAAGAAGAAGAAAGAAAAAGAAGAAGAAGAAGAGAAGAAAGAGAAGAAAAAGAAGAAGAAGAAGAAGAAAAGAAGAAAGAAAAAGAAGAAGAAAGAAAAG
>JABUQX010145544.1:12500-29375 GCA_015478945.1 Trachelipus rathkii
TATAAATATTGAATTTATAATCAGTCAAGACACCTACGTTGGCAGTACCCAACGCCAACTCACCGTCAGGATGGACGAACATAGAGGCTGCTCGGCTAGAACGGGTTCACTTTTCACCAATCCTCCCGCATCTAGTATTAGAAACCATAGCCACAATAAAAATCACCCTATAAATAAACAATATTTCACTATATTAACTCAAACCAACCAATTCCTTGATTTAAAAATTCTGGAATCACTCCATATTGCCAGTCTCAAACCTTCTCTCAACAGTGATAGTGGTCCTTATCAACTGCAACTTTCATAACTTAAAACAGTGTATTTAATTGTTATCATTTCCTTTTTTCAGATAAATTGTTTATATTAATAGATATTTTATTTTTGTAAATTTAATAAAAAGCAAATAAAAAACTCTGTGTCCTGATGATGGGAATAGTACACTTCCCGAAACGTCGACTTATAATTTTTTATCGCATCATTGATCAATGTTAATTTGGAAAAAGTTTCATCCCTATATTTGCTTGTGTGCTTGCTGTTTTAATTTTAAGGATTTAATAAAGTGAACATTTTAAGAAAAGTTTTAATTACATCAAATAACAATTATGTTTAGAGCATTGGTTTTATTTTTTATTATTATTATTATTATTATTATTATATTATTGTGCTCTATATTAATCTATTATATTCATTATTATTCATTATATATGCTTTGCACTATCTATACACCTATATCTTTTATATATAATATATGTAATATATATATATAATTTGTGATGAATGTAATAACAACAACAATATATATAATATATTGTAATATAATATAATATAATAATGTATATATGTAATAATATATAATATTATATATAATAATAATAACAATAACAATAATATAATATATAATAATAATATAATAATAATAACACTACACTATAATAATATGCTTATATATCTATAATAATAATAATAATAACATATAGTAATAATAATAATAATAATATGTATGAACCAGCTTAATAATATAACTTAATAATAATAACATAATAGCTATATAATAATAATAATAACTTCTTCATATATATATATATAATAATAATAATATGTACCTAATAATATATATATAATAATAATAATATTATAATATATATAATATAATAATAATATAATATAATATAATAATAATATATGTAATAATAATATAGATATATAGGTCCAATTTTAGAGGCTTTACTGAGCCCCAAAACCTTAAATGGACATGAAAGGCTGAGGGGGGCTAGTAGTGGATAGAAGAGAACGATTGAAATAGAGTACTGAGGTTAAATTATATAGGGATCCCCTTTAGGGGGTGTTGAGCCCCAAAATTTTGGAAATGGACATAGAAGGCTGAAATTTGGTGAGTTGATAGAAGAGACTAAATGAAATGAAGTACTGAGGTTAAATTATATAGGGATCCCATTTAGGGGGTGCTAAGCCCCAAAACAATGAAAATGGATGTAGAAGGCTGAAAATTGGTTAGTGGATACAAGAGAACGAATGAAATAGAGTACTGATGCTAAATTAAGTGCCTGATAAAAAAATTATTTAGTATTCTACATATTTAGTAATTATAGTATTAACAATATTTAAGCAGATATGTGCCGTGAGAGCAGCGAGCGAAGTGATCAAAAGCTCCCTTGTGAAGGTAAGTCACTTTTCTGCAACGTTGCTTGTTATTATTAAAATCACTGCATTCCCCGATTCCTGTCGTGTTTTCCTTCTTCTTTTTTGTTATTTCATTGTTGTCGTTGATTCATAGCAGACGATAAACCCTGTGTTTTCCATAAGTAATTCTTCCTTTCTTGCCTTACAGTATTACTCCTTTTTTCTTTTATTCTTTCTTGAATTCTGTTCCGAATTATTAAATCAGAACTGTAAAAGTTTGTTAGGACATTTAAAAATATTTTAATCTTCCTTATATGGCTGAAAGAGTCGACCAGGTCGAAAAGGTCAGGCAAAGAAAACGATGACAATATTCATATACATATGTGATATAAAAGAGAATATAAATAAAAAAACGCAATATACATAGATATCATAAACTTAAAAAAATTATCTGTCTGTCTGTCTGTCTGTCTCTCTCTCTCTCTCTCTCTCTCTCTCTCTCTCTCTCTCTCTCTCTCTCTCTCTCTCTCTCTCTCTCTCTCTCTCTCTCTCTCTCTCTCTCTCTCTCTCTCTCTCTCTCTCTCTCTCTCTCTCTCTCTCTCTCTCTCTCTCTGGTTCTTCTTTGTCTATATACCACCAGATGCTTGCCAACACTCTCTCTCTCTCTCTCTCTCTCTCTCTCTCTCTTCTCTCCTCTCTCTCTCTCTCTCTGATTCTTCTCTTGCTTGCATTGGTTCATTATTTATATAATAATTTTAAAAAAAGACTACCTGATTCATTTCCTGTTCAGTTTTGCTTTCCTTCTTTTCAACCTACTTTATTATATAACACTTCCTTTTTAAGAAACTCTTATTTTTATTTGTAATTGTATGACGCAAACTTTAATTTCTTTTTGCCGAACAATCTTTATAAGTGCCAAAATATAGCAACGTTTGGCACTGTCTGCTTTTTCAGTTCCAGTATTTTTTCATTCTTACTAAAAAAAATTTAAGAAGACTCTAAGAGAAATATTTATTTAACAACTTTAAGCACGAACCAATAATAATAAATAATAATAATATGATAATGATAGAATAGCTAATATTAAATGATGATGAAGAAGACTAATAAATAATAATAAATAATAATAATAATAATAATAATAATAATAATAATAATAATAATAATAATAATAATAATAATAATAATAATAATAATAATAATAATAATAATAATAATAATTAATAATAATTTCAATAATTCAATAATTATATAATAATAATAATAATAATAATAACTAATAATAATAATAATAATAATAATAATAATAATAATAATAATAATAATAATACAATGTAATAATATTAATAATAAATAATCAATATAATAATAATAATAATAATGTAATAATGTGTCAATCAAATGACAAATAATAATAATGCCTACTATACTTTACTGTACCACTACTACTACTACTAACTATACTCTTCTTATGTATCAATAATAATAAAATAATAATAATATTAATAATATATTAATAATAATAATAATATCATGTATTAATAATAATAATATTATCAAATAATAATAAATAATAAATAAATGTAATAATGTAATAATAATAATAATCCAAATCCAAGTCAATGTTTATTCAAGATAAACTTAGTCTGTTTTCATCTTCAATGAGATACACATAATTTATAATATGTAATTTCAATGAAATTTATTAAATTAGTTGAGTTTTAAATAGAGAAGACAAGAAGCACTTAAGTGACACAATATAGTACAGTATCTTATACTGGTCCTCTATAAATAATCAAGTACAGTGTTTAATTTTAATATTAATATCAATCAGTGAAATTAACATGTGATATTATTAGTGTTATCGATCAGGTGTAGTATGAGTTTTCATTATAATTATGTTACAAAAATATTATTAATAAATAATAATAAATAATAATAAATAATGTAAAAATAATAATAATAAATAATAATAATAAATAATAATAATAATAATAATAAATAATAATAATAATATCATACAATAATAGTAACCTAATCGTCATATCAAGCCAAAAATATTAATAAAAATAATGTAATAAATAATATTACATATAATAATAATAATAATAGTAATAATGAAAATCTTATTAATAAATAATAATAATAATAATAATAATAATAATAATAAATAAATAATCATCAGTAATAATAATAATAATAATGTGGTAATAATAATATGTAATAAATAATAAATAATGATTAGTATAATTCTAATAATAATAAATAATATTAATAATAATATGTAAATAATAATAATGTAAATAATAATAATATCACTCAATAATATTAATGTAATAATAATATAATAATAATAATATTAATGTTAAACACTCCAATGATGTTAACCTGCAGAGTGACTATCCCAATTTTGGATAAAGTAACTATGGAGTTTTCATAACTCGATAATTGTGTTCTAAAAATAATAATATTAACGTCGTAAATATGTAATATAATGTAAAATCATAATCGCGATATAATCAAATCGTAAATGTAATCATAATCATAAATGTAAATCTTCAAATCATCGTCATATTAATAAATAATAATAATAATAAACAATAATAATAATGTAATAATAATAATAATAATAATAATAATAAATAGCCATCAAATAATAATAAATGTAATAATAATAATAATAAATAATAACCCGCATCCTTAATTTGCGTAGAAGATTAATCAGCTTTTGAACAACAAGAAAAGAAAAAGATAAGAAGAAGAATTTATAATAATAATAATAATAACCAATAATAATATGTGTATCATCAATAATAAATAATATGTTAGCCAATGTGTAATAATAATAATAGCTAATAATAATAATTTAATAATAACCAGATAATAATAATAATAATAATAATGTAATAATGGCCAATAATAATATGTGTAATAATATAATATCAAACTAATGTGTAACAATAATAAAAATAATAATAATGTTTATACGAAAAAGTTATAAGTTCCTGGGAAGAACTAAAGAAAAGTAGTGCATGAAGATTGCATGCCTGTTGACATTTTAGACAGACACTTCTTTTGAATGAAGGGGAGGGTTGATAGTGGCTAAATACATAATGAGAATTACTTTAAGGAATAAAAATAATCAACAAATTCAAACTTTAAAATAACCTATTACCCATCGTTTGTTTGAAAAATAAAGAATTGTAATTGTTTAACAAAAAATAAAATATATACTATTATAATAATAATATGTTGTTGTGTAAAATATACAAAAAACAAATAATATATACCATATATATATCCTGCATATATATATATACCATATATATATATCATACATATATATAATATATATATACTCATATATATATATATATATATATATATCTTTCATATCATATATATACATATATATCTCATACTATATATATATATATATATTACATTTTAACCACCAGAACTTTCACTCCCTTTTCTGGGGATAAAAAAGGCGAGGTGGTCGGGACGCGGAAAGTTAGATACAGCAGGAGCACGAACGAAGGCAAAGGTTCACAAAACTAGTCGTCTGGAAGAAGGAGCTTTAACAACGTAACAGGGCCTTGAGCCTCTATCATTCACAATATTCATGCAGGAATAAAAACTGCCTCTTATGTTTGGAAGGCGACAAATTGGTGGGGAGAATTAGATCATCCTCATTCCATCAGGCACCGGTTGCAGCTAATAATATAGCTAGAAAGAAAAATGTAGACGTATTAAGTGCATTTCGAAAAAGAAGATCGAAGGATTCAGAAGAAGTAGAGACAGTTTATAAATCTGTAAGTACTATATATAATATATATATATATATATAAATCATATCATCATAATATATCTATATATATATATATGTATATATATATATATACTCTTTAAAAATCTCTGCCTACTATATATATATATATATATATATGTATGTAAATATAAATATAATCTCTAGTAATGCTAACTTTTCATCATAAACAATCATTCTTATTTTGAAAAATTCAAAAGTCAGTAAATCTAAAAGAACCCTTTTGGACTGAAGTGAAAATTTTAAATGATGATTTGCTGTTATTGTCTTAACTTTCAAGACAGGAATCTTTACTCTCACTAATTGTTTCCATAATTCTAGCGAATCATTGAAAATCTTCGATGAAATTTTCCTTCGTATAATTAAGGTTTCTTTACAAATATTCTGATGAGTGGCAAACACTATTAATTTTTAATACTTTGTTTTTATTTTTTTTGTTTTTTGTTTTTTTATTTTTAAAATTAAACAGCAGAGAGTGATTGTTTTAGTCTTTCAGGACTAATGATTGCCATGTATGATATTAGTTGGTTTTGGGTTTGAAAGAAATGAAATATATATATATATATATATATATATATATATATCTATATATATATATATATAATAATAACCATATATAACTATATATATATATATATAATATATATATATATAATATATATATATATATATATAAATATATATATATATATATATAACTATATATATATATAACAATAACTGTACTCTATATCATATACTATATATATATATTCATCTATATCATATATATATATACTTATATATATATATATATATAACTCTCTTATATATATATATAATATATATGTATGTATATATATAATAATAATATAATAATATATGGATATATATATTTTTATATATCATGTATATATAATAATGTAAATATATATATATATATATATATATATGTATATATATATAATAATATATCATATATATATATATAACTCTTTAATATATATATATATAATATAATATGTATAATAATATGTTATATATGTAAATGTATATATATAATGTATATATAATATACATATATATAATATTTAATAATAATAATATATGTGTATATATATATGTGTAATAATAACAATAATAATAGCCAATATATATATATATAATATGTATATAATAATATATATATATATAACTATATATATATTTAATAATATATGGCAATAATAATAATAACCAATAATAATAATAATAATATATATATATATAATAATAACATAATAATAATATATATACATAATATATAATATAAATATTATTAATAATATAATATATATGTATATATATATATATATATATAAAAATATATAACATATAATAATATATGTAGTATCCATCATGTATAATAAGTATATATATATGTAATAAATAAATATATATATATATAATAATAATATGTATATATAATATATATATATATATAATAATAATATATGTAATATTTATATAATAATATTAATATATATATTAACAGTAACAACAATAATAATAATAATAATAATAATAATAATAATAATAATAATAATATAACCAATATATATATATATAATATGTAATATAATATTATATAATAATAATAATAATAATAATAATAATAATATATATAATATAATAATAATATGTATGTATATGTAATATGGAAAATGATTGTAATATATAATAATGTAATAATATAATAATAATAATAATAATAATATATTATAATAATATATATATATAAGGGGACATAATATATATATGTATATATATGTAACTAATGTGTATAATAATAATAATAATAATAATAATAATAATAATAGCAATAATAATAATAATAATAATAATGTGTAATAATAATAATAATAATAATAACCAATAATAATTAATAATATATATATATATGTATAATAACAACAACAATAACAACCAACAACAGCAATAACAACAATAACAATAATAATAATAACCAACAATAATAATAATAATAACATATATATATAACTATCTATATTTGTGTAATAATAATAATAATAATAATATATAACATAATATATCTATCATATATATATGTATGTATGTGTATATATGTATAATAATATAATATATATATATATATATATATGTAATGATCTTAAAAAGTAATAATAACAATGTATAATAATAATAATAATAATAATATATGTATATAATAATAATAATAATAATAATAATACTAATAACAATAATAATAATAATAATAATATATGTATATATATATAATGTAATAATAATAATAATAATAATAATAATATATATAATATAATAATAATATAATATAACAAGTAATAATAATAATAATAATAATATATATAATAATAATAATAATATAATATATAATAATAATAATAATATATGTAATAATAATAATAATAATATATTCTATATATAATAATAATATATATATATATATAACATATATATATATATATATATATATATATACTCACTACCTATATATATATATATATATATATATACTGCTGCATATATACCAAAATGTATATATATATATATAATATATATATATATATATATATATATATATATATATATATATATATATATATATATATATATATATATATATATATATATATATATAAAAAATTAAAAGCAAATACCATTTCTTTTTTTTACTATTTTTAAAATCTGAGCAAAGTGGGTGAAGTTTCATGTTATCAAAAAAAAAAAAAAAGTAGTAGTTAATGTACACTTACCTTATTCTTACTAATATTAGAATGGTTAAAACAAAAGACTTTTTACCAACAAGTCAATAAGTATGAAAATTATATTTTTTAACCTTAATTTTGAAGTTTCAAATTTATCTGATATAAGATTTCTTTCCTTTTATTTTACTTCGATCTTTTCCAATTTCATTATTTCTTATATTAAAAAAGTTCACAGCTCACAGACTTCAATCCTTTAACTAGAAAGGAAATCTCTCTCTCTCTCTCTCTCTCTCTCTCTCTCTCTCTCTCTCATCTCTCTCCCTCTGTCACTCCTCTCTCTCTCTCTCTCTCTCTCTCTCTCTCTCTCTCTCTCTCTCTCTCTCTCTCTCTCTCTCTCTCTCTCTCTCTCTCTCTCTCTCTCTCTCTCTCTCTCTCTCTCTCTCTCTCTCTCTCTCTCTCTCTCTCTCTCTCTCTCTCTCTCTCTCTCTCTCTCTCTCTAAACCTTTGCCACGCGAGCTCGCTACGCTATCGCATACTTTTGCTGTGCTAGAATGTTTAACTGCCCATATCCTTTTTTTTCAAATGTTTAGGGAACTTTGAAGCAAAAAATCTCAACTATTCCAAACCGATAAAAGTAAAAGTGTTTTTGATGAACAACTATGATATCTTCAATTTTGTGAAAATCAAATTAAAAAATTCTGTTCCTTTTAGAACAGTTTTAGGTGAAAGAAATTTTTTTTTTAATTTCCACAAAAACTGTGTAAAATCTTTAATTTTCAAGATATTTCAATTTTTTGCACTAAAATACTCTAAATTAGTGTGGTAATAAATTTTTAGTTAGACACTTTATTTGAAAATTTGTTTTTCCACAAAAAATTTTTGTCTCCTGAGAAAAGTACTTTCAAAATTTCTGAACAGAGAATAGTCAACCATGGCTGACACCCCTTACGTTCTACCAAAACATTTAATATAAACGTCAGTTTGTTTACACGTTTATATGTGAGCTTGATACCAAATTTGAAGAAAATAAATCTGTTCGTTTTTTTTTAATGAATTTTTTTTATATCTCATGTAAGGAAGAAAAACACAAATAAACATTTGGAAAATTTTTCATTTTTTAGACGGGAAAAAAAAACTTTATTCTCATATATATATATAAATATATATGAAGATATCGATATATAAAATAATATAATATATATATATATATATATATATATATATATATATATATATATATATATATATATATTTTTATATCTTTTTTTTTTTTATATATATATATATATATATATATATATATATATAGGTTCAAGTTTGTTTGAAGTCACAAATTTCTGTTCCAAACAGTGATGTTGAAACGGGTGACTTTGAAAACTGTTCGAGATGTCTTCTTTTTGGAGGCGGATCGGACTAGTAGTAAACCTCCCTGTACATTTGTCTAACAGCGAAATGCATGATGGTTTGTACATTGCAACGAGTGAAATTTTTCGTCTAATTATAGCAAATTTTCTCACAACAGGCATGTTATTGCGCATGTCAGCGATCCTTGACTTTGGTGATTGCTCCTGTAACCCATGAGCACCTCTGAAAAATGCCGTGTAGCCCCAGAGGGTTCCAACCACCCTTCTGTGGATTTAAATATGTAGCGAGTTTCAAAGTTGTGATATCGAAGCAGGAGATTTGAAATCTTTCGAGATGCCTTTTGGGGAGGGGCATCGGACTAGTGGTAGAGCCTTCTGTACATTGTCTAACGCGGCGACGCTGTTGTCGATGGTTCAAGTCCTAGCGCGAGTGAAATTTTTTTCATCTTATTATTGCAAATTTGTCTGCCAGCTCAAAGCATATTTTGCGCATGTCGGCGTTCCTTGAATTTGGTCGGTTGCTCCTGCAACTCACACTCGAACCACCCCCAGAAGAATGACAGTGTACACAGAAGGGTTCCAATATCAACTACGCTGGGTTTATCAGTATTGAGTTTCAAAGCAGTGATATCGAAGCAGGAGATTTGAAAACTTTCGAAAGATTCTACTTCTTTTTCTGGGAGGTGGATTAGGACTAACTTGAGTAAACCACCTCTACATTGATATCTAACGGCAGAGAAGCATTTGGATATGGTTCGAGTCCTGTCGCGAGTGAAATTTTTCGTCTTATTATTGCAAATTTGTCACAACAAGCATCTTGTGTACGCATGTCGGCGTTCCTTGACTGGTCAGTTTGCTCCTCTAACCCAGAGCACCCCAGAAAGAATGCGTATGGCCCCAGCAGAGATTCCAATCACCCTTCTGTGAATTTAAGTAGCACCGAGTTCCAAGCAGTGATATTGAAGCAGGAGATTTGAAAACTCGAGGATGCCTTCTTTTCTGGGAGGTGGATTGGACCGGCTATCAGAGCCACTCCTACATTGTCTAACAGCAACGCATCTGTCGATGGTTTCGAATCCTGGCATGAGTAAAATTTTCATCGTCTTGGCTATTGCAAATTTATCATAACAAGCATCTTGTGCCCATGTCGGCGTGGTTGACTTTGTTTGGTTGCTCCTGTAACCCAGGAGCAGCCCATCAAATGCCGTGTAGCCCTAGCAGAAGTTCTACATCTATACTTTTATATCTGTACCTCTTATTCCAGACCATAGTCTCACTACTATACAATAACACAGGTAATAGCATACCGTCATGTAAGACCCTAACACACTCAAGACTTATTCCCTTTGCATCCACCAAGGAATTGCACCAACCATCTTCCTTCCATTCCCAACTTTCATTACATTCTGTATCATCCGTTCCTTTTCATCCACAATATATCTAAATATTTGAACTCAGACATTTGTTCCAGCTGCTCACCATCTAACATAACTTTACACAGAGAACTATCACCATAAACCCTAACCTTACTCTATTCTACGTTTACTTTCAAAACCCTCCCCTTTACACACCTGCCAAATCTCTCTCTATTAATCCCTCAAAAACTGGCTGAATTCCAAACAAAACCAAATCATTCACATATAATAGGTAGGGCACCCTCCATTCTCTTTCATTCTCCATTGCTCTAAACACTTAATCCCATACTGCTTACTTTTGCCTCTAGTTCATTTCATGACCCCAGTCAATAATAATAATAATAATATAATAATAATATATATATATATATATATAATAATAATAATAATAATAATAATAATAATAATAATAATATACAATTCAAATATTATATAACAATGAGAGGACCTATGTAATCTAACAATAATAATGGTCTATATAAAAATATATATATAATAATATGTAATAATCTATAATAATAATATAATAATATAATATATATATATACTAATACTAATAATATGTATATATATGTATATATATATGTAATAATAATAATAATAATAATATGTATATATGTATAATAATATATATAATATATATATATATATATATATATATATATATATATATATATAGCATATAACATATGCTAATATGCTAACTTAACGCTATAAATATATATATATATATACATAATATCGCCATATATATATAATAATATATATATCTTTATATAATATAATAGCAACATATATATATATCATAATAACAATAATAATATATATATATATATATATATACTAACTATATAACTATATATATATATATTCTTTTCAATTGAATCAATTCGACCTTTGATACCAATTCTTTTTACAACCCAAAAGTAATAATTATTTTCTCGAAACATAACTCGACTATAGTTTCTGCTCTGTTTGAGAATTTATTTTGGTCACTTTCACAATAATAAATTTTCGCATTACAAAAAATATTTTTAGAATAAATTTATGCCCAGAATCCCGGTTCCGTTTCATACTCGACTGGCCTGACTAGATCCGGCGCTGGATCCGACTAAGGTTTCTGCACTATTTGAAAATTGTTTGGCTGTACGTCTTCTGGCAATAAACTTTCCACAAAAAATATTTATAGGAACAAAATTATACCCAGAATCCGGATCCGTTTCCGACTCGGACCCGAGATCCAACTAAGGTATCTGCAAAACTTGGTACAATATCAAGAATATTATCTTTCAATAACTTTTTCATCTAAATAAATATCTCTAACAAAATTTTATAGGCGGGATCCGGCTCTTAACTCTGGTTCCAGTTCTCTGGATCGGATCCGACTTAGATTTTGAACTATTTGAAAATTAGTCAGCAAGTCTCCTGGCAATACATTTTTCAACTAAAAATATTTCTTGAAAAATATTTATAAGCAAGATCCGGCTCGGATAGGCTGGACGTCCGGATCCATCAAGTTCCTGCTATTTGAAATTTGTTCAGCACACATCTTCTTTCAATAATTTTAACTAAAAAATATTTCTTAAAAAATTCATACCAGGACCCTGCTCTGGGTTCGGCTCGGGTTCGGCTCCGGATACCGGCTAGGTTTCTGTTCTATTTGAAAATTGTTTAACACGTCTTCTGGCAATAAATTTTCACTAAAGGAATATGACTGAAAAAATTAATACCAAGGATCCGGCGCCGAAACGACACCAGCTTAAGTTAAACCGGCTTCGGATCGGCGGGTTTCTGCACTATTTGAAAATTGTTCAGAACTTCTTCTAACAATAAATTTTTCGCAAAAAAATATTTTTCGAAAAAATCATGCTCCGACTTCGACTCGGCTCCGACTCGAATCTGGATCGATTAAGTTCTGCACTATTTGAAAATTGTTCACCAAGTCTTCTGGAATAAATTATTCATCTAAGAAAAATTATCTCTTGAAAAAAATTTATACCAAAAATCTAACTCTGGCTCCGGCTCCGGATCAGACCCGACTAAGAACACTATTTGAAATTTGTTCGGCGTACGTTTTCTGTGCCGAGTACTGCCTAAAAATATTACGAAAAAATTCATACGAGCTCCGCTCCGCATTTCAGCCCCCTAAACTCTACTCTGGCTCCCGACCACTTTCAGTCCGGATCTGACTAAAGGGTTTCTAGTTATTATTTGAAAGTATTCGAGTACGTATTCTGGCAATAAGTTTCACTAAAAATATTTTTAAAATTCATACCCAGGATCCGGCTCGAGATCCGACTCCGGCTGCGGCTCCGGATCCGACTAAGGTTTCTGAACTATTTGAAAAATTGTTCAGCAAGTCTTCTATCAATAAAATTTTCACCTAAAATATTTTCGAAAAAAATCATACTCTGGCTACGACTCCATCTCCGACTTTGAATCCGGCTCCGGCTCCAAATCCGGGATCCGATTAAGGATTCTGCACTATTTGAAAATTGTTCAGCAAGTCTTCTGGCATTAATTTTTATCTAGAAAATTATTTATTGAAAAAAATTTATACCAGGATCCGTCTCCGAATCCGGATCCGAATCAGATCCAGACCTGACAGGTTTCTTTGCACTATTTGAAAATTATTCGGCACGTCTTCTGGCAATAAATTTTTCACCTAAAAGTATTTTTTGAAGAATTCATACCCAGGTTTCGGCTCCGGCTCCGGCTCCGGCTCCGACTTCACCTTCGGCTCCGGATCTGACTAAGATTTCTGCACTATTTGAAAATTGTTTACCACGACTTCTGGCAATATTTCCTCTAAAAAAATATTCTTCTGAAAAAATTTATACTATTGCACACCAGCTCTGACTCTGGCTCCGACTGACTCCAGCTCCGGCTACGGATCCAGCGGGGTCCAAACTAGAGATTCTGCACAATTTGAAACCTGTTCAGCACGTCTTACAACAAATTTTTCATCTAAAAAAATTTTCTTAAAATTTATACACAGAATCCGGCTCCGAATCCCGGATCCGGATCCAACTAAGTTTTCTGCACTATTTAGAAAATTAATTCCAACGCTAACTACGGCAATAAATTTTTTTCACCTAAAAAATATTTTCGAAAAAAATCCAAACTACATTTTAGCTTTAAACTTCAAACCCACTGGAGACTCGGCTCAGACTCGGATCGGATCCGACTAAGAATTCTGCACTATTTTAAAATTTTCAGTACGTCTTCTGGGATTAAATTTTTCACATAAAAAATATTTTTTGAAAATTTATACCCAGAGAGCTCCGGCTCCCGGCTCCGGCTTCACCTTCGGCTCGGATCTGACTAAGGTTTCTTTACTATTTGAAAATTATTTCAGTACGTCTTCTGGCATTAAATTTTCACCTAAAAATATATTTTAGAAAAAAAAAATCCTTACCCAAGTTACGGCGCTCCGGCTCCGGCTCCGGCTTCGGCTCCAGCTAGCTTCGCTTCGGCTTCAGCTCCAGATCCGAATAAGGTTTCTGCACTATTTGAAAATTGTTCAGCGATCTTCTAAAAAATATTCTTCGAAAAAAATCATACTCGGCTCCGGCTCCGGCTCCGGCTCCGACTTCGACTCGGCTCTGACTTCGGATCCGGATCCGGATCCGACTAAGGATTCTGTACTATTTGAAAATTGGATGGCACATCTTCTGCCATGTAAATTTTCATCTAAAGGCTATTTCCATGAAAAAATAGCGCACAGACTCCTGCTCCGGCTCCGGCTCCGGCTCCGGCTCTGGCTCCGGCTCCTGTTCCGGCTCGGCTCCATTGTTCAGCTCAGGTAAATAGAAGGCCAGGCTAGAGGAGTTGAGGCATGAAAAAAAAAATTGAGATTTTCTATATTTATAAATAAAACATTTTTTGATCCTAAACCTTGAATTGCAATTTTGACTGGAATTGAAATTTTTTAGTTCGACACCTCTCTAAATAAATATCTGTATCTAAAAAACTATTTAGAATTTTAAAAATAATTACACCAGCGATGCAGGAGGAATTTTTCTACCTATTTAGATAATAAAAAAAAATTAGCGAAAATTTTGATTTGCTTTCAAAAAGTAGGGGGTCTAGTTATGAAGTCTCCCCTTAAAATTTTTGAATAAGTGTATCTGACCTAACCAGTCCAAAGCTTTCGAGGTGTTGCCACTCACACGGTGAAATAAAAAATCGTACTAAAAAATATTTAAAATCGTTTTTGAAATTAACAGATAAATTTCTTATTTGCGAAATTAGAATCTGCAATTAAAAAGTATGAATGATTTAACATATAATTTAAAAATTTAAAAAATAATTTAAAATACATATATATTTTTTTCAAATAATAATGACAATAATATATATATATATATATATATATATATATATATATATATGGCATATAATATATATATATATATATAATAACCATATATATATATATATAATATATATCTTCTTTATATATATATACATATATATATATATAATATAAAAATATATATATATATATATATATATATATATATATATATATATATATATATATATATATACATGTATGTAATATGTATGTATGTATGTATCAATATAACAATATATATATAACAATAGGAAAAAAATTGAAAATGATTCGCGATTAAGAGTTTTAAAAATGAATAATAAGGATGTGTCTGTCAAAGTAAGAGGCTGCCTTCAAAATTTTTATAATATAGCAATAATAATAATAATAGCATATGATTAATATAATATATATAATATATATATATATAATAATATATATATAAATATATCATATATATATATAACAATAATAATAATATGTATGTATTTAATAATAATAATAATAATAATATATGTATATATATATATATAATAATATATATAATATATATATATCGTTGTTTGTATATATATATATATATGTATATATATATATATATATATATATATTTGACCCTATGTATTTATATATCTCTATATATACAGATTTCTATTTTTATATGTGTATATATATATATATATAGGTGTATAATATATATATATATATATATATATATATTCAAATATATATAACATATAATAATAACTAATATATATATATATATATATATATATATAATATAATATATATAATATAATAATAATAACATATACTCTTTCTTTCTATATATATATATCATATATATATATATATATATATATATATGTATTGATGATAGGTTGTGCTTAACTGGAGCTCCGATAATTTGAGTGTGTTTGTAATGTTTTAGTTATTTTGCCTCTAAGTGTAATTTGTACATTGAACGTTTCCGGTTTTAATTGTTTTTAACTTCTATGGATTTAATATTTGAAGAATTTGATCATCCTTTTAAAAGATAAGATATCCGTTTTAATTTTTAACTTTGAAACTTTTTAGTTATGTTAGATAGTATTATGTTAGATACTTATAGTTAGTTTTAAGGATTGTGTACGTAGTTTTAGATAGTACTAGGGTATATTTTTTTTTTTTTGTAGTCTTTTTAACTTAAGTTTTTAGTTTCTATTTTTTTTTTATTTATTTTAAAGCGGGTTTAACACCTGGCACTACCACGTTTTTAGTCAGTGTAATTTTTATTCCATACATAACAGTTTTGCATGTTGAATAATTGCAATTTTTTTTTTTTTCGTAAATTTGTGGGTGTGTGCGAGTGTGTGAGGGTTTTATTTTTACTAAAATTTTCATATTTTACATATTTATTAATAAACACGGTTTTATCGTTTTAACATTTACGGTTAGTGTGTGAATAATTTTAACCTGTTTTTTGTCTGTTTGTCTTTGTTGTTTTTGGTTTGGTGTGGTTGTGTGCTGCACGTATGTAATGGCAGTTTCACAGGCGCAGGCTTTCCTATAGACTTACTAACAT
>JABUQX010145546.1:0-10928 GCA_015478945.1 Trachelipus rathkii
CATTGTACTTCGTTCAATTCGAGTGCAACCGTTTTCGCATTTATCGTGAAACGCTGCGTTTTCGTGTGCACCGCTTCAGCAGGCTGCCTAGGTAGGCAGTGAAGAAGCTGCCTATTTAGGCAGTTAGAAGGCTGCCTGAGTAGGCAGTCAAGAAGGCTGCTGGCAGTCAACAAGACTGCCTAGGTAGGCAGTCAAGCTGGCTGCCTAGGCAGAAGAAGGCTGTTGATCAAGAAGGCTGCCTGGGCAGGCAGTTAAGAAAGACTGCCTAGGTAGGCAATCAGAAAACTGCCTAGGTAGGCGTCAAGAAGGCTGCCTTAGTTAGGCAGTTAAAAAGACTGCCTAGGTAGGCAGTCAAGGAAGGCTACCTAGGTAGGCAGTCAAAGAATACTGCCTAGGTAGGCAGTCAAGAAGGCTGCCTAGGCAGCTAGTCAAGAAGGCTGCCTAGAGTAGGCGGTCAAGGAGAAACACTGCCTGGGTAGGCAGTCAAGAGCACCTGGGTGAGCGGTTTTTCACCTAGGTGGGCGGTCAAGAGGCTGCCCTGGTAGGCGGTCAAGAAGCTGCCTAGGTAGGCAGTTAAGAAGGCTCCCTAGGTTGGCAGTTAAGAAGACTGCCTAGGTAGGCAGTCAAAAAAACCTAGGTAGGCAGTCAAGAAGTCTGCCTGAGTAGGCAGTCAAGAGCTGCCTGGGTAGGCCGGTCAAGGAGCTGCCTAGAAGGCCCAGTCAAGCAGACATAGGTAGGCGGTCAAAAGCTGCCTAGGTAGGCAGTCAAGAGGCTGATTGGGTAGGCAGTCAAGAATACTGCCTGGGTAGGCAGTCAGAGGAGGCTGACTGAGCCTCGGGCAGTTGAAGGCTGCCTGGGCAGGCAGTTAAACGGGCTGCCTGGGTGAGCGGTCAGAAGGCTGCCCTAGGCAGGAAGTCAGTAGGCTGCCTAGGTAGGCAGTCAAGAAGGCTGCCTGGTGAGGCAGTCAAGAAGGCTGCCTAGAAGGCGGTCAAGAAGGCTGCCTAGGGTGGCAGTTGAAGACTGCCTAGGTAGGCGGTCAAGAATACTGCCCTAGGTGAGCAGTCAAGAGGCTGCCTGGGCGAGGCGGTCAAAGAAAGCTGTCTAGCTAGGCAGTCAAGAAGGCTGCCTGGGTAGGCAGTCAAGAAGGCTGCCTGGGCGGGCGGTCAAGGCTGCCTAGGTGGGCGGTCATGAGGAAGCTCTAGGTGACCAGTCAGAGAAGGCTGCTAGATGAGCAGTCAAAATACTGCCTGGGTAGGCAGTCAAGAGCTGCCTGGGTAGGCAGTTAAGAAGAGCTGCCCTGGGCGGGCGGTCAAGAAAGGCTGCCTGGGTAGGCCGAGTAAGAGAAGGCTGCCAAGATAGGCGGTCAAGAGGCTGCCTGAGCCAGGCAGTTAAACAGGCTGCCTGAAGTGAGCGGTCAAGAAGGCTGCCTTGGCAGGCAGTTAAAGCAGGCTGCCTAGGTAGGCCAGTCAGGAAAGCTGCCTAGGCAGGAAGTCAAGTAGGGTGCCTAGGTAGGCAGTAGAGAAGGCTGCCTAGGCAGGAGATCAAGAGAATGGGCTGCCTAGGCGGGCGGTCAAAATTCTGCCCTGGGTAGGCAGTCAAAGGCTCTAGGTAGGCAGTCAAGAAGGCTGCCAAGGTAGGCAGTTAAGAAGGCTGCCTCGGTAGGCAGTCAAGAATACTGCCTAGGTAGGCAGTCAAGAAGGCTGCCTAGGTAGGCAGTTAAGAATGCTGCCTAGGTAGGCAGTCAAGAAGGCTGCCTAGGTAGGCAGGCAAGAAGGCTGCCTAGGTAGGCAGTCAAGAAAGGCTGCCCGGGTGGGCGGTCAGAAGCTGCCTAGAGAAGGAGCGGTCAAGCAGAGCTTCCTGGGTGTAGGCCGGTCAAGGGCTGCCTAGGTGAGTGATCAGAGAAAGCTGATTAGGTAGGCAGTCAAGAATACTGCCTAGTTAGGCAGTCAAAAAGGCTGCCTAGGCCTGCTGTTAAGAAGGCTGCCTAGGCAGCCAGTCAAGAAGGCTGATTAGGTAGAGAGTCAAGAAGGCTGACTAGGCAGGCAGTCCAGAAACAGGTAGGCAGTTAAAGATGACTGCCCTGGTGGGTCAAGAGAAGGCTTTGCCTGGGAGGCAGTCAAGAGGCTAGGTGAGCTGGCCCGGTTAAGAGGCTAGGCAGGCAGTCAAGGTGGCTGCCTAGGTGGAAGTTAAAACTGCCTAGGTGGGAAGTTAAGAAGACTGCCTAGGTGGGACCAAGGCTGCCTAGGTGGGCAGTTAAAGAAGACTGCCTGGGTGAGCGAGTTAAGAGGAGCTGCCTAGGTGGGCTGTCAAGAATGCAGCCTAGGTAGGCAGTCAAGAAAGAACTGCTGGGTAGGCAGTCAAGAGGCTGCCTAGGTGGGCAGTCAAAAAGGCTGCTGCCTAGGTAGGCGGTCAAGAATACTGCCTGAGTGGGCAGTCAAGAGGAGCTGCCTGGGTGAGCCGGATTAAGGAAGGCTGCCTAGGCAGGACGGTCAAGAAGGCTGCCTGGGTGGGTGGTTAGAAGGCTGCCTAGGCGGGGGGTCAGAAGGCTGCCCTGGTGGGCGGTAAAGGCTGCCTAGATGAGCGGTCAAGAAGGCTGCCTGGGCGGAGCGGTTAAACAGGCTTCTAGTGGCAGTCGAAAGAGGCACTGAGCAGGCAGTTAAGCAGAAACACTAGGTAGGCAGTCAAGAAGGCTGCCTAGGCAGGAAGTCAAGTAGGGTGCCTAGGTAGGCAGTCAAGAAGGCTGCCTAGGCAGGAAGTCAAGTAGGCTGCCTAGGCAGGCAGTCAAGAAGGCTGCCTAGGTAGGCAGTCAAAAAGGCTGCCTAGGTAGGCAGTCAAGAAGGCTGCCTAGGTGGGCGGTTAAAGGAAACTGCCTCATTGTGGTCAAAGAGTGCTGCCTAGGTGAGCGGTCAGAGAGCTGCCTGAGCGGGCAGTCAAGAAAGCTGCCTAGCTAGGCAGTTAAGAAGGCTGCCTAGGCAGGCAGTTAAGCAGGCTTCCTAGGCAGGCAGTTAAGCAGGCTTCCTAGGCAAGCAGTCAAGAAGGCTGCCTAGAAAGGCAGTCAAGAAAGCTGCCTAGGTAGTCAGTCAAGAAGGCTGCCTAGGTAGGCAGTTAAGAGACTGCCCTGAACTAAGGCAGTCAAGAAGGCTGGCCTAGGTAGGCAGTCAAGAGGCTTGCTAGGTAGGGAGTCAAGAAGGCTGCCTAGGTAGGCAGTCAAGAAGGCTGCCTAGAAAGGCAGTCAAGCAGGCTGCCTAGATAGTCAGTCAAGAAGGCTGCCTAGGTAGGCAGTCAAGAAGGCTGATTAGGTAGGCAGTCAAGAATACTGCCTAGGTAGGCAGTCAAGAAGGGTGCCTAGGCAGGCAGTTAAGAAGGCTGCCTAGGAAGGCAGTCAAGAAGGCTGCCTAGGTGGGCAGTCAAGAAGGCTGCCTAGGCAGGCAGTCAAGAAGGCTGCCTAGGTAGGCAATTAAGAGACTGCCTAGGTAGGCAGTCAAGAGGCTGCCTAGGTGAGCCGGTCAAGAGAGAGCTGCTGGGTGGAAGAGTTGGAGAAGGGCTGCCTATGCCAGAAGAAGCAGTCAGGCTGCCTAGGTAGGCAGTTAAGAAGGCTGCCTAGGCAGGCAATCAAGAAGGCTGCCTAGGTAGGCAGTCAAGAAGGCTGCCTAGGCAAGCAGTTAAGCAGGCTGCCTAGGTAGGCAGTCAAGAAGGCTACCTAGGCAAGAAGTCAAGTAGGCTGCCTAGGTAGGCAGTCAAGAAGGCTGCCTGCCTAGGTCGGCAGTTAAGAAGGCTGCCTGGGTAGGCAGTCAAGAGGCTGCCTAGGTAGGCAGTTAAGAGAGCTAGCCTAGGTAGGCAGTTAAGAGCTGCCTGGGTGAGCGGTCAAGGGAATGCAGCCTGGGTGGTGGGCAGTCAAGGCTGCCTGGTAGGCAGTCAAGAAGGAGAAGCTGCTTGCTTGATGGGCAGTCAAGAATACTGCCTAGGTAGGCAGTCAGAAGGCTGCCTGGGTAGGCAATCAGAAGGCTGCCTAGGTGGGCGGTTAGAAGACTGCTGGGTGGGCAGTCGATCCTGCCTGGGTAGGCAGTCAAGAAGGCTGCCTGAGCAGGAAGACGAAAGCTTCCTAGCTAGGCAGTTAGGAAGAGCTGCCTAGTGGAGCAGTCCAAGAGGCCGCCACGTAGGCAGTTAAGAAGACACCCTAGGTAGCCGGATTAGGCTGCCTAGGTAGGCGGTCAAGAAGGTGCCTGGGTGAGGCGGTCAAGAAGGGTGCCCTAGGCAGGCGGGTGAAGCAGGCTGCCCTGGGTGAGCAGTGAAGAAGGCTGCCTATTTGGGCAGTTAAGAGGGCTGCCTGGTAGGCGGTCAAGAGTACTGCCTAGGTGAGCGGTCAAGGCTGCCTGGGTAGGCAGTCAAGAAGGCTGTAGGTAGGCAGTTAAGACTGCCTAGGTAGGCAGTCAGAAGGCTGCCTAGGTAGGCTTAAGAAGACTTCCTCAGTAGGCAGTCAAGAAGGCTGCCTAGGCAGGCAGTTAAGGACGCTGCTAGTCAGATGAAGGCTGCCTAGGTAGGCAGTCTAAGAAGGCTGGAGACGGTTAAAGACTAGGTAGGCAGTCAGAAGGCTGCCTAGGTAGGCTTAAGAAGAGTACCTAGGTAGGCAGTCAAGAAGAGTGCCTAGGTAGGCAAGTTAAAGGCTGGGTGGGCAGTCAAGAAAGGCTGCCTAGGTAGGCAGTCAGGGAGGTCTGCCTAGGTAGGCAGTCAGAAGGCTGCTAGGTAGGCGGAGTCAAGAGAGAGAGCTGCCTAGAAGGCAGTCAAACAGAAAAACTGCCTAGGTGGGTAGAGAGCTGATTAGGTAGGCGGTCCAAGAATACTGCCTGGTGAGCTGATCAAGAGGCTGACTAGGCAGGCAGTTAAGAAGGCTGCCTAGGTGGGCAGTTAAGAGAGACTAACTAGGTGAGCAGTCAGAAGGCTGCCTAAGGCAGGCAGTTAAGAAGGCTGCCTAGTTAGGCAAGTCAAGAAGGCTGCCCTAGGTAGGCAGTTAAGAAGAACTGCCTGGGTAGGTCAAAGGCTACCCTAGGTGGGCAGTCAAGAGGAACTGCCCTAGGTAAGAAGCAGTCAAGAGGAGCTGCAAAGATGAGGCAGTCAAAAAACTGCTGGTAGGCAGTCAGAGGAGACGGCCTAGGTAGGCAGTCAAGAAGGCTGCCTAGGTAGGCAGTTAAGAAGGCTGCCCTGGTGGGCAGTCAGAGAGGCACTGGGTGGGCAGTCAAAGGCACAGGAGGCGGTCCAGAAGGCTGCCTGGGTGGGCGGGTCAAGAGGCTGCCTGGGCGGGCAGTCAGAAGGCTGCCAGGGTGGGCAATTAAGAGCTGCCTGGGTGGGCAGTTTAAGAACTGCCTAGGTAGGTAGTCAGGAAGAAAGCTGCCTAGGTAGGCATTCAAGGAAGGCTGTCTAGGTAGGCAGTTAAGAGAGCTGCCTAGGTAGGCAGTCAAGAGAGGCTGCCTAGGTAGGCAGGGAAGAAACTACTGGGTGAGCGGTTAAGAGAGACTACCTGGGTAGGCAGTCAGAGCACCTGGGTGGGCCGGTTGGAGAAACTCACCTGGGTAGGCAGTCCAAGAAGGAACTGCCTAGGTAGACGTTAAAGACTGCCTGGTGGGCCGGTCAGAGAACTGCCTAGGTAGGAAGTTAGAGGCTGCCTAGGTAGATGAATCAAGAAGGCTGCCTAGAGCGGGCAGTCAAGAGAGGCTGCCTGGGTAGGCGGTCCAGAAGGCTGCCCTGGGTGGGGCAGTCAAGAGGAGCTGCCTAGGTAGGCAGTTAAAGAGACTGCCCTAGGTAGGCACTCCAAGGCTCATGGGTGGGCCGGTTAAGAGAAGCTGCCTAGGTAGACGGTTAAGAGGCTGCCTAGGTAGGGGGTCAAGAGGCTGCCCTAGGTCGAAGGCAAGTCAGAAAAGATGTGTCTGGGTAGCCAGAAGTCAAGGAGGCTGCCCCTGGGTGGGCAGTCAAGAGGAAGACTGCTAGGTAGGCAGTCAAGGAGGCTGCCTAGGTAGGCAGTCAAGAGGGCTTCCTAGCAGGCAGTCAAAAAGGCTGCCAAGGTAGGCAATTAAGAAGGCTGCCTAGGTGGGCAGTCAAGAAAGCTGCTGCTAGGCAGGCAGTCAAGAAGACTGCCAAGGTAGGCAATTAAGAAGGCTGGTGAACTGATCCAGAAGGCTGCCTAGGTGGGAAGTCAAGAAGGCTGCCTAGGTAGGCAGTCAAGGAAGGTTGCCTGGGTGGGCGGTCAAGGAGCTGCCTGGGTGAGCTGATTAAGAAAGACTGCCTAGGTGGGCAGTCAAGAAGAAATCTGCCTAGGTAGGCAGTCAAAGAGGCTGCCTAGGTAGGGCAGTTAAGAAGCCTGCCCTAGGTAGGCATTCAAGAAGGATGCCTAGGTAGGCAGTCAATATGAAGGCTACCTAGGTAGGCAGTCAAGAAGACACCTAAGGAAAGCAGTTAAGAAGGCTGCCTAGGTAGACGGTCAAGAAGGCTGCCCTAGGCAGGCGGTCAAGAAGGCTGCCTAGGTGGGCAGTCAAGAAGGCTGCCTGGGTAGGCAGTCAAGAAAGCTGCCTGGGTAGGCAGTCAAGAGGCTAACCTGGGTAGGCAGGCGGTCAAGAGAGCTGCCTGAATGGGCAGTCAAGAGAGCTACTAGGTAGGCAGTCAGAGCCTAGGTAGGCAGTTAAGAAGACTGCCTAGGTAGGCGGTCAAGAGCCTGGGTAGGCAGTCAAGAAGGTTACCTAGGTAGGCAGTTAAGAAAGCTGCCTAGGTAGGCAGACAAGAATCCTAGGTGGGCATTCAAGAAGGCTGCCCACAGATTGTATAGATGAGAACACTGGAGTGGAGACGTCAGAACTGGAGTATATAGTCAAGAAGGGCTGCCTTGGTAGGCAGTCAAGAGGCTGCCTAGGTGATGATTAAGAAGGCTGCCCTGGTGAGGCAGTCAAAGAAGGCTGCCAAGGTAAAGCCAATTAAGAGGAAGGCTGCCTAGGCAGGCAGTCAAGAAGGCTGCTAAGGGTGGGCAATTAAGAGAGGAAGCTGCCTAGGTAGGCCAGTCAATAGGAAAGACTGCCTGAGCAGGCAGTCAAGAAGGCTATAAAGTGAGGCAGTCAAGAGGCTACCCTAGGTAGGCATTCAAGAAGGCTGCCTAGGTATAGTCAAGAGGCTGCCTAGGTGGGGCAGTCAAGAGGAGGCTGCCTAGGTGAGCGGATCCAAACTTCACCTAGGTAGGCAGTTAAGGAAGCTGCCCTAGTGAGCGATAAGAACTACCTAGGTGGGCAGTTAAAGAAGACTGCCTAGGAAGGCAGTCAAGAAAGCTGCCTGGGGCAGTCAAGAAAACTGCCTAGGTAGGCAGTCAAGAGGCTGTCTGGTAGACCCGGTCAAGAGGAGCCCCTGGGAGAGGGCAGTCAAGGAAACTGCCTAGGTAGGCACTCCAAGGTTGCCCTAGGTGGGCAGTCAAGAGTTGCCTAGGTAGGCACTCAAGGAGTTGCCTAGGTGGGCAGTCAGAAGGCTGCCTGGTGGGCAGTGAGGCTGTAGGTAGGCAGTTAAGAAGACTGCCTAGGTAGGCAGTCAGAAAGCTGCTAGGTAGTTAAGAAGACTGCCTAGGTATTCAGTCAAGAAGGCTGCTAGGTGGGCAGTCAAGAAGGCTGCCTAGGTAAGCAGTCAAGAAGGCTGCCAAGGCAGTCAAGATGGCTGCCTAGGTAGGCAGTCAAGAAGGCTGCCTGGGTGGGCGGTCCAGAGACTGCCTGGGTGGGCAGTTAAGAAAGACTGCCTGGGTGGAGCAGTCAAGAAGGATGCCCTAGGTAGGCGGTTAAGGAAGCTGCCTGGGTAAGGCGGTCAAGAGGGCTGCCTAGGTAAGCCAGTTTAGAAGACTGCCTAGGTAGGCAGTCAGAAAGGCTGCCTAGGTAGGCAGTGCAAAGGCTTGATTAGGTATGGGTCAAGAAGGCTGCCTGGGTAGGCAGTTAAGAGGAGCTGCCTAGTTACCTGATCAAGAAGGCTGCCTAGGTGAGCAGTTAAGAGGGAACTGCCTAGGTGAGCCAGTCAAGGAGCTGCCTAGGTGAACGGTTAAGAAGGCTGCCTGGTGGGCAGTCAGAGCTTTGCCTGAGCGGGCAGTCAGAAGGCTGGTAGGCGGTCAGAAGGGCTGCCCTGGGTAGTCAGTCAGAAGGCTGCCTGGTGGGCAGAGGTCAGGGAGGCTGCCTAGGAGGCAGTCAGAGGCTGCCTGGGTGAACCCAGTCCAAGAGGCTGCCCTGGGTAGACAGTCCAGAGGCTGCCTGGTGGGCAGTTAGAGGGCTGCCTGGGTGGGCAGTCAGAAAGACGACTTGGGTAGGCAGTCAAGAGAAGGCTGTCTAGGTAGGCAGTTAAGAGACTGCCTAGGTGGGCAGTCAAGAAGACTGCCTAGGTAGGGCAGTTAAAGAGGCTGCCTAGGTAGGCAGTTAGAAAGTCTAGGCAGGCAGTCAAGAAGGCTGCCTAGGTAGGCAGTCAAGAGGAACTGCCTAGGTAGGCATTCAAGAAGTCCCTAGGTGGGCAGTTAAGAAGACTGCCTAGGTAGGCAGTCAAGAAGGCTGCCTAGGTAGGCAGTAAAAGAGAGGAGCTGCCTAGGTGGGCCGGTTAAAGAGAAGACTGCCTAAGGTAGGCGGTCAAGTGCTGCCCTGGGTAGGCAGTTAAAAGAGGAAGAAGGCGAATAGGTGGGCAGTCAGAGGGCCTTGCCTGGGTGAACAGTTAAGAAGACTGCCTAGGTGGGCAGTCAGAAGGCTGCTAGGTAGGCAGTTAATAAAGCTGCCTAGGTAGGCAGTCAAGAGGCTGCCTAGGCAGGCAGTCAGAAAGGCTGCCTGGGTGAGCGGTCAAGAGAGGCTGCCTGGGTGGGCAGTCAAGAGGCTGCTGGGTAGGCAGTTAAGGAAGACTGCCTGGGTAGACACTCAAGAAGGCTGCATGGGTAGGCTGATTAAAGGCTGAGATTTGGTAGGCAGTCCAAGAGGAGGAGGAGAAGCTGCCTGGGTGGGCGCGGTTAAGAAGCTGCCTGGTGGGCAGTTAAGAGGAGCTGCCCTAGGTAGGCTCAGTCAAGAGGCTGGGTAAGGCAATTAAGAAGACTGCCCTGGTGGCCAGTCAAGAGAGGAGCTGCCCTAGGTAGGCAGTCAGAAGGCTGCCTGGGTAGAGTCAAGAAAACTGCCTGGGTAGGCAGTCAAGAGGCTGCCTAGGCAGGCAGATAAAAAGCTGCCAAGGTAGGCAATTAAGAGGATGCCTAGGTAGACGGTCAAGAAGGCTGCCTAGGTAGGCAGTCAGAAAGGATGCCTAGGTAGGCAGTCAAGAGAGGAAGCTGCCTAGGTAGGCAGTCAAGAAGGCAGCCTGGGTGGTGATTAAGAAGACTGCCTGGTGGGCAGTCAAGAGAGCTGCCTGGGTGGGCCGGTCAGAAGGCTGCCAAGGTGGGAGGTGAAGGCAGCCTAGGTAGGCAGTCAGAAGGCTGCCTAGGTAGGCAGTCAAGGCTGCCTAGGAAGAGTCAAGAAGGCTGCCTGGGTAGGCAGTCACAGAGGCTGACTGGCAGGCAGTCAAGAAGGCTGCTAGGTAGGCAGTCAAGAGGCTGCCTAGGTAGGCGGTCAAGAAGGCTGCCTAGGTAGGCAGTCAAGAAGGAAGGGCTGATTAGGTTCTCAGCCAAGAAGGCTGCTGGGTGGAGCGGTAAAGGAAGCTACCTAGGTAGGCAGTTAAGAGACTGCCTAGGAGGCAGTCAAAGAACTGGTGGGCAGTTAGAAGCTGCCTATGCAGGCAGTCAAGAACTGCCTAGGTAGGCAGTCAAGGCTACCTAGGTAGGCAGTCAAAAAAGAGGCTGCCTAGGTAGGCAGTCAGAAGACTGCTAAGGAAATTTGCAGTCAAGGGAGGCTACCTATGTGAGCAGTCCAAGAACTACCCTAGGTAGGCAGTTAAAGAAGACTGCCTAGGTAGGCAGTCAAGAAGGTAACCTAGTAGGCAGTCAAGAAGGCTGACTAGGCAGGCAGTCAAGAAGAGAGCTGCCTAGGTAGGCAGTCAAGAAGGCTGCTTAGGTAGGCAAGTCAAAAAGGCTTCCTAGGTAGGCAGTCAGAAGATGGCTGCCTGGAGTAAGGCTTGATCCAAGAGAGAGCTGCCTAGGTAGGCGGATAAGAGGAGCTGCCTAGGTAGACGTCAAGAAGGCTGCCCTAGGTGGCTGAGTTAAAGGCTGATTAGGTGGGGCGGTCAAAGGCTGCCTAGGTAGGCTGGTAGAGGCTGCCTAGGTGGGCAGTTAAGAAGGCTGCCTGGTAGGCAGTAAGGAAGGCTGCCTAGGTAGGCAGTTAAAGAGGAAAGACTGCCTAGATAGGCAGTCAAGAAGGCTTTCTAGGTAGGTAGTGAGTTAAGAAGGCTGCCTAGGTAAGGCAGTCAAGAAGGCTGCCTAGGCAGGCGGTCAAGAAGCTGCCTAGGTAGGCAGTCAGGAAGGCTGCCTAGGTGGGCAGTCAGAGGCTGGTGGAGGCGGTCAAGAAAGGCTGCCTAGGTGAGCCGGTTAAGAACTTTGCCTAGGTAGGGCAGTCAAGAGACGGCCTGTTGGGCAATCAAGAAGGTTGCCTGGTGGGCCGGTTAAGAAGGCTTCCTAGGTAGGCAGACAAGGAAGGCTGCCTGGGCAGGTGCAGTCAAGAAGACTGCCAGGGTAGGCAGTCAAAGAAGGCTGCCTAAGGTAGCTGGTGAAGGCTGCCTAGGTATATAGTCAAGAAGGAGGCTGCATGGTGGGCAGTCAAGAGGCTGCCCTAGGTATGCAGTTAAGAAGGCTGATTAGACAGTTAAGAAGACTACCTAGGTAGGCAGTCAAGAAGGCTACCTGGGCAGGCAGTTAAGAAAACTGCCTAGGTAGGCAGTCAAGAAGGCTGCCTAGGTGGGCAGTCAGGAGGCTCCCTAGGTAGGCAGTTAAGAAGACTGCCTAGGTGGGCAGTCAAGAAGACTGCCTA
>JABUQX010145547.1:0-15538 GCA_015478945.1 Trachelipus rathkii
GTTATTACTTCGTTCAATTTTCGATTGGGTGTTTAACCGTTTCGCATTTATCGTGAAACGCTTTTTCTGCCGGTACATTGCCGCGCCGCCCTAGTGGCTGTGTTACGCCTATGACTTGTTATTAAAGCTGAATTTATGCTGTCCTTGCAGGTCATCTGTATGTTAATTTTTTCTTCTTTGCAAATCTATGGTTTCCCCTATATATATCTTTATTGCAAGTATTGCAGGGGATGTGATAAATACAGCTTTGGGGAAATTTTCTTTTCGTTTTGGGGGTTTAGAATGTTTTTTTAGGTGATGTTATTTGATGGAATGAGGGTAATATTTTTGGTAATATTTGTTTAAACTGAATATAATGGTATTGAGGAATTGGTAAAAAGGAAGTGTTGCTATTTTTCGGGGGAAATGTGCTATAGTACTTCTTTTTTGCTTTGTTAAATGCTTTGTTAGCTGTTCTGTCATTGATTTGAAAGTATTGTGGATGTATTTAGTTTCTTGTGCTAGAAGAAGGGGAGAGCATATACGAAAGGCAAGGAGAAATAGAGATGACAGAACAGCTAATTTTGTGTTTGGGGAATGATTAGATAGCCAATGTATATAGTTTGGTGCGAATGTTGTTTTCTATATATAGTAAATTGCAAGTAATTGTTATTCCATGTGATTAAGGTATCGAGGAAGGGGATAGAGTTGTTGGAAGGCATTTCTATTGTATACTGAACTGAAGGATGAATAGAGTTAATATAGTTTAGGACATCATTAGGGTTGGTATTGTTGTGAGGGAGAGGGAGGAAAAATGTCATCTACATATCCTAATCCATAAACTATTGTTTTATAAAGGGTGGGGTAAAATATAGGATAAAATTCTGTTAGTTCCATATATATGTTACTGAGTATGGGGAGACAGTGGGGATCCCACACTCAGGCCGAAAGTTTGTTTTATATCATTGTATTAAAATGAGAAAGAAGTTATGTTGTAATGAGAGATTGGCCTTCCCGTTTCATATATTAAAACAGCTCATTATTTATTTCCTTTTCCGAATTCGTTTGATATATCAAATTTCGAATATTTTTATGTTAAAAACTCGGAAAAATTATAATTTGGCCTCAATTTTAAATTGAAATCATAGTAAATACCAATAAAAAATTGATTATATTAAGGCGGCTATGTTTATATATTTTGCATCAATTTTTAACAAAGAAGTAATGGAATTAAAATATATTTTTATTTTTGTTTGATTTAACCCTCTATTATTTGAGTGCAAATTTACAGTTAACCCCGGTAGAAAACCCGGTTTTTCTGATTTTTGCGGGGCCGGGATCGATAAAAATGGCGTGGGGTGGGCGGGGCCCTCGGTTTCTGATATATATATATATATATATATATATATATATATATATATATATATATATATATATATATATATATATATATATATATATATATATATATATATATATATATATATATATATTTATGCTGCTATATATATATATACATATAGATGCACATGTGGATGGTCACAGTCAGAGAATGATAATTTATCATTTTTTAGGGAACGAGTGTAGGAGCCCTTACATTCAACTGGTAAATGAACTGATGCAGGAGCCCTTGCATCTACATTGGATACCATCAAACAACCATTTAAATATCATTCTTCATCGCCTGAGAACTCTTGTTGTGTTACCAGTCCAAGGTGGGAAGTCTTGTTGCGTTACCAGTCCAAGGTGGACGAAGCAACAAAAGTTAATAAAAATAAAAAAAAAAACAATAATAATAAAAAGGTGATTATTTAAATTATTAAAAGACATAAACCACCACTAAATATTTTAAACTTAATTTCTTGGATCAGGCTAAGGCCCAATCACCAAAAAGTGACAATTAAAGAACTTATCTGTTCTATAGATTGAGAAATATATAATAATATATAATATAATCTTTGTAATCTTAAGTTAGATTTAGGTTAAATTAATTAATAGTGTGTTTGAATAAAATAAAGCTGGGAAAAAGGCGTGTATGATGGAATGAATGTGAGAATGACCAGTTCAAATGTAATAAATTTTCAATTTCGTTTAAACACTGGGCTCTGACGCTTAATTGACCATAAAGTTATAAGATACATTGCTATTATAAATTATAATATAGTATTCAATATATAATTTTTAATTTTGAAAGTGTAAGTTCTTAAGTCCTTAAATCATATGAGTTTGTCTGTACCCAGGTATGTATTTCCTTTAGTTGAGTGAGCATTACTTGTTTTTATATGCTTCTCTTTCTTTAACTTAACCCCATCTAATCATTTTAGGCTTTCGAGCAGCAACGCAGGTCAGGTAGAAGCTACCATTCCTCACCTTAAAAATTGGGGACGATTCCTTGGCCTACAAACAAGGTAGGCATCTTTATTTAATTTAAATTACTGATCTACGGTTTTTATTTCCACTGCCATTATAATTCTATAAATTTTCATTCTTTTGCTTCTACTTGTGACTTTTCCCCCAATATAAATTGGTAGCAGAGCGTAGTTTAACTGCGTTCTGCTTGAAGCCAATTATTGGGTTTTTCTTTGGGTACAGACCACTTTACCGCAAAGATGGCAGGAGTCGGGGTCTCTCGGCCTCCCGGTGGACGACAGGGGACTTCGTCCCCCCTCTGTCCCCGTCGGCCCGAGCCCCCTAAATGGTGAAAATAAAAAATTTTTAAAAATATTTTTGTAACCTGAGATTTTGGGTATTCTAATGTTATGTATGTGTGCGTGCGTACATCTGTGTACTCTGAGGGTTGATAGAGGTAACAATAAGGATATTGTTAAACAACATACTGTATGTGTTTTGAAGCGAGGTTGTAAAGTAAACAATGGTAGCTTGTTATGAAATTATTTTATTGGGGAAAATTACAGGTGTTCAAAGTGTCTGCCCTGTACCTGATTACATTTGTTACATCGCCGTGCCATTGCCTGTCAGACTCTACCGAACATGCCCTCACTGTGTCTGATTTGATCAAACGCAGTGAATATTCGCTGAATCAGTTCCTCTCTTTTGTTGACTGGGTTAATTGTACACAACACTCTTCACATGCCCCCAAAGAAAATAATCTAGGGGCGTGAGGTCGGGCGATCTTGCAGGCCACGCAACAGGTCCACATCTCCCTATCCATTTGTCAGTGTAGACTCTGTTCAGATGAGCCCGTACTTGGTGGCTGAAGTGCGCTGGAGAGCCATCATGTTGGAACCACATGTCTTTGCGGGTTGCAAAGGGTATATCGTCAATGAGCTGCAGAAGCGTGTTTAGATGGTTGCGTGCGCAGGTCTATCAAACGGTGTGGAATGATGACAAGTTCCAGCAGATATTCCCAAAGAATTCCACCCCAGATGTTTACAGTAAATTTTGCCTGGTGAACTCTGATGAACATGCGGACTGTCCTCGTCCCAAATGTGGCTGTTTCTGCTGTTGAAGTAGCCATCATGTGTGAAGCACGTCTCATTAGTAAACAAGACATGTGCAGGAAAGGCAGGATTTTCGATGCTCAGTTGCAGAAACCACCAGGCAAATGCACACAGGGTGCAAGTCACTGGCCCTAAGTCTCATATCCACTCTGCCAGGTATTATCACATGGAGACTTTGCTTTCTTACAAAATACCCGAACCACAGATATTGACTGATTTTGAACCCATGGCATGGGCAATGGCGTGCGTGCTAATCGAGGTGTCGTTGGCGACTCTCTCAAGCACCTCTTCTTCAAACGCAGGAGTCACTCACTATTACGTGGTTTTCCGCAATGCACCAGGAAGAAGGATTCCATTATCACCGAGGCGCTGAGTGAAGGCGAGCAAACATTGTGTAGGGAGGTGATTTCTGTGTGGAAACCATTCCCGGTACATGAGGTACGCTCTTCGTTCATTTCTGTTCGCCGCATTGTAACACATTATCATGTCGGTTAACTCGGGAAGTGTAGTGATCCATTCATAATTGATGCCTACACTGTACTGAATCAACGATGAATTGGGCAAGGAAAAGGTATCATGTATTTCCAAAACAGTTAAGCATACACACATATACACACACAAACACATTAAAACTGAAGTAACCTACATGCAACACATCACACAACAAACTAGTGTACCTTCAATCCTCCGTAACTTTGAAACGAAGCGTCATACAACATAGGTTATTTAATAATAAATGTTCCTTATCGTTTGCTCTATCAGCCCTCCGAGTTTGTCACAGAGGTTTTAGAATCACCCTAGTATATATATATATATATATATATATATATATATATATATATATATATATATATATATATATATATATCTCTCACTCTCTCCTCTCTTCTCTCACTCTTTGCTCTACATTTACTCATGTACTATATATATATATATATATATATATATAAGCAAATATTTATACATTTGCCAGCATGTTATTATGAGCTAACATAACCCAAGACTGAAAAACATTTAATGTCGCTGCATAATGATATATAAGCCAGAAAATATTTATATATTTGCCAGCATGTTAGTATGAGCTAATGTGACCCAATAATGAAATATCCAATAATGCACTGCTAATGGTATTTTCCATAAATATTTATATATTTGCCAGCATGTTATTAGGACATTAGGACATTAGGAATATAGAGACAGTAAAAAGCCACATGGGCCTATCGAGACTGCCCCAGTCAACCCACTACCCAAACATGCTCATGCAAATCCACAAAGCACCCTAGGGCTTGTCAATTTGTTGTAACTACAAATCCACCAATTTGGCTTAGTCAAAACTAATGATATATAAATATGATACCCAAACCATCCACATGCATTAATAACTAAGTTATGGTCACACATGCCATCTAACAATAACTGCTATAACTAAAAACCCGCCAATTTGGCTTCGTCAATATATTATATGATACCCAACCCATCCATAAACGAATCTAACCGTTTCTTAAATGTTGTCAGGTCACAATCTAACAACCTTTCTATAAGCTATTCCAAAATTTAACAACCCTATTACTGAATGCATGCTTTCTTATATCAAGATGGCATGCTTTCTTCTTAATTTTCTTATTATGCCCCCTGGTCACCTGTCCATGTTCTACTATGAAAAATTTATTGGTCTTTATGTTATCAATAGATGTAAATATTTTGTAGACTTGTATCATGTCCCTCTGAGAAATCGCCTTTCTACAGAAAACATTCCTAACTCCTTCAGCCTCTCCTCATAGCTCTTACCCTCAAACCCAGAAATCCTCCTTGTTGCTCTACGTTGCACTCTCTCTAGCATATCTAAGTCTTTCTTTAAATAAGGGGCCCAAACTTGTGCACAATACTCTAATACTGGCCTAACATAGCTATTATACAGTTTACTTATTACTTCCTTGCTCTTGTAAACAACATTGCGATTTATTATGCCCAGCATCTTATTAGCTTTATTTCTAGCTTCCAAACATTGATTAGCTACTTTCAAATTACTGCTTATAATCACCTAAATCTTTTTCTTGGTCCACAGACTCAAGCCAATCCCCATTCATATCATAGTTAAAACTTTTTATTTGTGTAAACTAGGTGAAGAACCTTAACACTTTTTACTATTAAAATTCATTTGCCACTTATCTGCCACCCAAATTTATTGAGATCATTTTGAATCTTTATGCATCCTTCACTATTCCTAACTGAGGTGGCCACTTTAGTATCATCTGCAAACTTAGAAACCTTGCATTTAAGTCCCTGAGGAGCAATAGTGGCCCCAGCACTGAACCCTGTGGGACACCACTCTTCACTATTTCCCATGATGATTTATTCCCATTTAGTTGTACACACTGTTTTCTATTTCGCAACCACTCTTTAATCAAACCATGTACCACTCCACCTATACCACATTGCAATAACTTTTCATCAGCCTTATGTGGGGAACCTTATCAAAAGCTTTACTAGTCTAAATATACAATATCAACTGGATCTCCTCGGTCAATGCAGTCAGTAATGTATTCCATAAATTCTAAAAGGTTTGTCTGACATGACCTACCCTTTCTGAAACCATGCTGGGAGTCATACAATACCTTGTTATCTTCTAAATATTTCTCTATATGACCTTTCAGTAACTTTTCCAGAACCTTTACAACCAGAGATGTTAAGCTAACTGGCCTATAATTTCCCAAATCTTCCTTACTACCTTTCTTATAAATAGGCACAACATATGCTGTTTTCCAGTCATCTGGTGCCTCACCAAATGTTATAGATCGCTTAAAAATCAAATACAGTGCCTTTGCAATGCTGGTACTACCCTCTTTCAGAATTTTACCATATATACCATCAGGGCCTGCAGCTTTACTTGGATCAATATGATCTAATAAACGTTTAATATCTTTAACGTCAAATTCAAATTCTGTAAGTCTATTTGTTACATGCATACAAGAACTATTAGTCTCCAAACTATTATCTAATCTTTCCTCTGTAAACACTGAAGCAAAATAAGCATTGAAAATGTTGACCAACTCCTTATCTGAACTCACTAAATTTTCATCAATTTTAATTGGACCAATTGTCCTATTCTTACTTTTAAATTTATAAAAGCTAAAAACTTCTTCAGGTTCTTATTACTATTCCTTGCTAAATTAATTTCTGCCTCTCTCTTTGCCTTTCTTATTGACTGGTTAAGTTCATTTCTATTTTCCTATAATTTTCTAAATCATCTTCCCTATTACTATTACCCTTGAATATTTTAAAACATCTGCTTTTCGTGAGTACTCTCTCTATCTCTCCTTTCCCCCCAACAGGTTTTCTCTTCGCCACCCTAATGGGTTTATCTTTTTTAAAACATACTGACTGAATATTCATTAAAATTTGTTTAAAAATTTTCACATGATAAAACAGTTTTGGTCTTTAAACTCTTTATCCCAGTCAGTTATACTAAGCATGTCTCGAAATTTGGTAAAATCACCATTTCGGAAATCTAAGATCCTTTCCTTATTAACTTGCAATTTGGGCCCAAAGATATCACATTCATGTTAAATCTAATTATATTATGGTCACTAAGTTCTAAATTCTCCTCAACTCTAACTTCATCCACCATACTTTCATCATTAGTTAATATTAAATCTAATAGTGCATCGTATCTTGTGGGTTCTTGGACCATCTGGGTCAAAAAGTTATCTAGTATACAATTTATGAATGCAGAACTACTACGGTCCATATTAGACAAGGAATCCCAATGAATGCCAGGAAAATTAAAATCACCAATTATGACTATACCTTTTTCATTACTGTGGCATGCTGTCTCAATTTCTTTCACAATTTCAGCATCTAATTCTGGACTCTGGCCAGGAGGTCTATAAAATGCCCCTATTCTATATGATTTATTGTATATAAGGATATCTACCCACACTGATTCAATATCATGATTAATTTTAAAGTCAGTCATTAGTACAAATTGAATATTGCTTTTAACATAAAGCGCCACACCACCACCCTTCTTTCCTCTACGCTGGTATAAATAAAGTGAATATCCCTCTATTTCATATTCCTGAAAGGAGTCTCCATATAATTCTTCATTAACCCATGCCTCAGTTATGCAAATAATGTCTAGATTCTCATTTATGGTATAACTAATCAGCTCATCTTTTTTATTTCTAAGGCTATGAGCATTTGTGTAAAGCATTTGATATTTGAAATGATACGATATATTTAGCATCCTTAATATTAAACCTGTAACAACATTAGTTTTATTTATCTCCCCACTATTACAGTTACCATTGCTATTATTTGTATCCAGATTTAGCCCACCACCCCCAACTTTACCTAGTTTTTTGCTAAACAAGTCTCCAAACTGGTACTGAAAAGCTCCACACCTTTACGACTCAAGTGAACTCCATCTGCTGCAAAAAGATCTTTATCCAGAAATTCTCTCCACAAATCCAAAAACCTAATATTTTCTGAAAAATATAATTTCCTAACCCTTTCATTTACACCTAAAGCCCTACTCCCCCATTCCTGACCTGCACCTAACCTAGGTAAAATCCCAGAAATCATGCACCTTCTTCCCACTAGCTTTCATCTTCTGAATCAATCTCCTATAATCTGCTATTAATTCTTCTGACCTTCTATGCCCTATATCATTTGTACCCACATGCACAATCACCTCTGAATCAACATTTGTAGAATCAATCTCTCTATCTATCCTATCCACGATATCACTCACTCTGGCACCTGGATAACATACTCTCAATCATTTCTTTTTATTCTTATTTTGAAAAGTCCTATCTAGGTATCGTATCATAGAGTCTCCAATAGCAATTTATCAGTCTTCCCTTCAGAAAACTCAACATTACCATAGGCACTCTCTGATCCCTCCCCATCTGGAAGACAAGATTACTGCAGGTCAAAGGCTGACTGACTTTCGAGATCCTCATCTTTAAATCATTATTTCTAGTTTCTACAACTCTATATTCATCTGCAGACCTATTATACCCTACTTTATCCTTTTCCCTCTCATCTTCCTGCCTAGGTGAATCACTATTCCTGTCTACCCCTATATCCCGCTCCTCCTTGCCTCGAGCATCCCCTACTAACTTTTTCCCCCTATAGCACTCACTTCCCTCCTTTCTCAACTCAAATACTTCTTCTTTCAATCCATTCACATTTTCACTCAGTCTTGTCAATCTCCTTCCTTAACAACACATTCTCTGCATTCAAATCACAAACAGGGCATCTATTCACATATTCACCTCTTACAGTCCCACAGATATCACACAGAGCACATACATACTTTAAATTTTTATTAGCTTTAACCTGTACCTATTATTTTACCAACTACAGTTTAAATATCACTAAAGCCTAAAAAGAAATAAACTACTCTCTTTAAAATAGGTTAAAAATTTAAACAATTTATTTAGCTTAGCCTAGGCCAGGGATATATAAAAGTTATAAGGTAGGCTTAACTGTAGTCTGTGACTGGAAAACCTAATTTAATTTAAATTATCACTAAATTAAAGTAACAATTAATAAAGACTGTATTTAAATACAGAAAGTCTATTTAAGAATCCAAATAAACCCAGACACAGAAAACAGTAAAACTCTTACCTATGTTAGCCTAGGGTTAGGCTATCAAATTTAAATTATCACAAGATTAATATAACAATTGTTAATGACTGTAGTTATATACACAGCAGTAGTGTAATTAGAAACACAACACTAATTTGTTTACTAAATTCACTTTCAAATACACAAATTATATTAATAAAATTGGAGAGCAAAAATTAACACAACCTCACTCACTGGTCACTATGGCTAATCTAATACCAAATGTAACACTACTCTATGTGAGTGCATGTTATGTAGGATCTTTTCCTGCATGATATGCATGGGCATAGAATAGTGATGAATTGTAATTGCCCTGTTTCTAATTGTCTTGTCCTTTTTTATAAAGGAACAGGGGTCCAAGTCCCTTCTGATGTAAATAGCAAGCTGTACAATAGAGCATAAAAACAAAGTCTTTCAACACTCCCAAAACTTCATGTTAGACTACCTCTCTCTCCCACAAGTCTAAAGTGGTGGTGGTGGTGATCCCCTAGGAGTGAAGAAGGTGCCGGAAGTAGGCCCTGACCACCCAGCTTCTCGAATCACATCTAAGGATCTTCAAGACCTCATCTTCCGCACACCTACGACAGGACATACGCTTTTGCCTAATATTTTTTTTATTATTATTTACCATTTTTAAACTATTTTTTTTATCTATCGGATTTATCTATGCGCCCCTTCTTGCCAGCCGCTGCAGCCTCAAGCCTGTTCTAGGGATGCCGCAAGAGGACCAATATATATTGATATTGATATTTTTTCGATACTATCGAAAAAATATCGATGATATTTTTTCAGCCAATATATCGATATATCGATATTTTATCCTCAATATCGAATCAACGATATTTTTTTTTTCCTAGAAATTTTGAGCAGTTTTCTTTTTTCATAAAATAACATTTAAGCAAAATGTGTGTATTTTTCAGGCGCGTTTGGATGATGGGTACATTTTGTCTGCCTCAGGAGTAATAGGGAAGGAGGTCAGATATTTATACAAGAGAAGAAGTAGAGGCCTATAGGGGAAGAACAATTTTCATGAAATATATACCTATTGCGCATTACTTTTCAAATTAGATATTTATAAAAAGTAATGAAAGTATCCTATACAATTAATACAGGACAATACTAGTTTTTTTAATAATGTTAAATCTTTAATTAAATTTTAATTTAATCTGAAATTAGAAATGTTTTTATATGTGAAGATTTTCTCCTTTAAATTAATAAGGGCAAGATCCACTGCTAAGACAGGGCCATAATTAGTGTTTTTTTTTAAAAATATTATATATATATATATATATATATATAATATATAATATATATATATATATATTTATTAAATGTATATATATATATAGAAAATAAGTCTTATATTTATATATACTATATATAAATATATTCTTATATATATAACTTGCCAAAATAGGTTAAAATTACTTAATGGCTACAAGCTAATAGGGTAAATTATTAAATGTAGTGTATATCAAACGAAAGTGCAAATAAAAATAAAGATTTTTAGAGGTGAATAACTTTGTTCATGGCTAAGTTATAACATTACACCGCTAATAGGGTAGAGATTAATAAATGTGATAGTGTAAATGAAAAAGAAATAACAAATTTAGCAACATTTTTAGAGGTGAAGATAAAAACTTTTAAAAGTAATTAAATTTTTTTGTGTATGATCTGCCGAACTACTTTCTGACTGTGTGAGGGATACGGTAATAAATTTTGGGGAATGGGCTGAGCCAAGTGTCTTTCACCCTTAAATCTTCCCCTTCCCGCAAATTTCACTGACATCCGCATTACATTCCCCCAATATTCTCTTTTCAATCTTTTAAGAAAATGATATTATATGGGCAACTAAACCTTTTTATTTCTTTATGAAAATAAAATAATAAGATATGTATTTGTTTTTCAAATATTATTGTATTTTTTATCAGATGTATCCATAAGTAGTGTTTTAAAGTTAGTAAACATTAGTATAGACGTTCTAGGGGTGAAATTAATTTTTTTTCCTAGGGATCACCTGACCGGACTTGAACTGACCTGACCTGACCTGACTTGACCTAACCTAACCTCATTTGACCCTAGAACATAAAAAAACAAAAAATTTCATTTAGCCCCTAGAACATCTATTTATGTATCATAGAGGCTACCTGTGAAAAAAAAACTTGATCCGACATCCCTTCCGTGTAGCCGTTAAGTGCGTTCTAGGACAAAGTTACTTAACGGCTACACGGAAGGGAGGTCGGATCAAAATTTTCCCAGACAGACTCTATGATACAAAAATAGATGTTCTAGGGAGGAAATAGAAAGAAATAATCTTTTTTTTTTTAGGTCAGGTTAGGTCAGTTCAGATCAGGTCACCCCTAGGAAAAAAAATATCCTTTCACCCCTAGAACATCTATTTATGTATCATAGAGTCTACCTGTGAAAATCTTTTGTTTGATCCAACCTCCCGTTCCGTGTAGCCGTTAAATAACTTTGCCATATATATATATATATATATATATATATATATATATATATATATATATATATATATATAATATATATATATATATATATATATATATATATATATATATATATATATATATAACTGCGTTTCGAAGCCTGACTGCAGCCCGGGCGGGCACACAGGCGCACATGCATCGTACTCAGCGCCCGTTTTGCGCACTTCTGTCACGTAAATCATACCAGTCAGGCGCCCGTTGTTTAAATCCTCGATTTCGGGAATTGATAAAACAGGCGGGCTGCGGAAGGATACTTTGTTTACAAAAACAGAATTTCTTTACAAAAAATATGTATGGAAAATCGCCTCCCAAAAGAAGTTTTTAATATTTTAGTCAACTTTATATTAAGGAAACTAAATATATGGTATAATTCATAAATAGATACATATAAGTATAAAGGTATTGTTTACAATTGGCTGATCCGACGGGCGCGCTCGGCCGTTTCCAGGTATTCAAATTTCCTGTTCTCTGATTGGTTAATGTAATTTTTTTCAATTCGAAGCGTTTCCGAGTCGATTTTGCACACGGGCTGCACTCGGGCTTCTGGAAACGCACCTTTTAGGCGTTTTCGATTTTGCACTTTTGCTAACGAAATTTAGGAAAATGCTAAAAAGTCGTTCGTTTATGAATTTTAGCACAAATTTAGTAAAATGCTAACGAAACGTTAGTAATTTCCTAAATTCTGTTAAGTTGCTCTTTCCCGTGCTTACCGAATTTTAGGAAAATGCTAGCGAAAAATGTAAACAAATAAGATTGCGGCGTAGTAGTTCGTTTGATTTGATGAATGTTTCATTCATGAAATTAGCTTTAAATCTAATTTCTTCCAAATCGATAAGCTCCATCACAGTAGTTGATCAATTATTTGTAATAAAAACCATTTGTTATTTTTATTATTTTTGTTTATTCCAAAACCACGTGCTCCAGTAGAACAGCTGATCAAAATTTTTGTAAACAATCGGTCGATCATGCCCGAAATTTCGTGCTAAAACTGGATTAGCATTTCTTATCCAACGTTAGCACAAATGCAAAAACGAAAACGGCTTAAACGATATTTTTTTAAACCGATATATCGATATTTTTTGACCGATAGTATCGAGGGCAATTTGATATTTTTTTAAATATCGATTATCGATATTTTTTATATATAGGCGTTTTCGATTTTGCACTTTTGCTAACGAAATTTAGGAAAATGCTAAAAAGTCGTTTCGATCTATGTCAATTTAGCTGAAATTTAGTAAAAATGCTAACAAGCGTTAGTAATTTCTAAATTCTGTTAGGTTGCTCTTTCCCGTGCACCGAATTTAAAAAAATTGTTTCTGGAGAACCAAATGTCAAATCAAATAAGATTGCGGCGTAGTAGTTCGTTGATTTGATGAATGTTTCATTCATGAAATTTGCTCTTTAAATCTAATTTCTTCTAAATCGATAAACTCCATCACAATAGTTGATCAATTATTTGTAATAAAAACCATGTTATTTTTTTTAATTTTGTTTATTCCAAACCCACGTGCTCCATTAGAGCAGCTGATCAAAATTTTTGTAAACAATCGGTCGATTATGCCCGAAATTCATTGCTTTAAAACTGGATTAAGCATTTCTTATCCGACGTTCAGCACAAATGCAAAATGGAAAACGCCTTATATCGGCATCCCTAGCCTGTTCCACCATCAACTCACCATAAATCGGACCACTGTCCCTTGCCTAGAAATATATAAGCCGTTTTCGTTTTGGCAATATTCTTACGAATTCTTACGAAAAATAAGAACGTTCTCAAAAAAAATCGTTCGTTTTGTCAAATTTTAAGAAAATTTTACGAGAATATTCTCACCAAACGTAAGAATTTTGACAAATTCCGTAAGATTGCTATTTCGCTGTCTTACCGATTTTCGTTTTATCATTTTGTCTTACGCTCGATAAGACAAATTCTTACGCATTTTAAGAACGGTTTCGTGCCAAAACGACCGAGAATGAATTCTTATTCTTATAAACTTGTTTACAAACATTAAAAAATCATATTCAGTGTTTGGATTGATGTCTTCGGGGGGATATATACTACTTTATATATATATATATATATATATATATATATATATATATATATATAACATATATATATATATATATATATATATATATATAATAATATGTATAACAATAATAGCAATAATATATATATATATATATGTACCAACATATATATATGTATAACTTATGTATATATATATATATATACCACTATAGTATAGTTTTTGTTACAAAAAACAAAACAAAAACAAATGAAAAGTGCATCATTGTAACAGATCTTTTCATCAAAAATTGGCAAAGCTGAAAAAAGCCATTTTATTCCTACTAACGTAATGAAAACATTATCATTGCAGTTTTTAATGAATATTCGAAGGATAATTTTAAAATTGTGAATATCACGCAAATATTTGATACAATCTCACTACTCTTAAAGTCATTAAATTGATTCCATTGTAAAAAAAAAAAAGAAAAAAATAAAAGAAAAAAATTTCATGACTGCTTTCTGGCATCATTTCCTTTGTTTACATTTTTGGTAAGAATAGAATTTTTCAGTAAGACATCGAAATACCAATCTTACGTATTTGCAGTAAATTCACTGTTTTGTAGATATTCTCAAAATTTTCTTAAAATTTGACAAAACGAACGATTTTTTTGAGAACGTTCTTATTTTTCGTAAGAATTCGTAAGAATATTGCCAAAACGAAAACGGCTTTACCGAAAAATTCTATTCTTACGAAAAATGTAAACAAACGAAATGATGCCAGAAAGCAGTCATGAAATTTTTTTTCTTTTATTTTTTATTTTTTTTTTACAATGGAATCAATTTAATGACTTTAAGAGTAGTGAGATTGTGTCAAATATTTGCGTGATATTCACAATTTTAATTATCCTTAAAATATTCATTAAAAAATGCAATGATAATGTTTTCACTACGTGGTAGGCCCGTTTTAATTTGTGACACCTGAAGATGCTTCCTTGAATAAAATGGCTTTAATTTTCAGCTTTGCCAATTTTTGATGAAAAGATGTTACAATGATGCACTTTTCATTTGTTTTTGTTTTTTTTTTTTTTGTAACAAATACTATATATATATATATATATATATATATATATATATATATATATATATATATATATATATATATATATATATATATATATATATATATATATATAATGTATATATATATATATATATATATATATATATATATTGATTAAAAGTAAGATCGTGTCTTCTACTGGTAACAACCTACATAAGAATAATGAAACACTAGAATAAAATGGATATTTACTAGAAACTTAACCCTATATTACACAGGCGTGTTTACACATCGAGATTCACGCTTTCTATATTTGTAAACAATAAATAAACAAGACTATGAGACATTAGTAAAATCCATGTTGCCAGAATTCTTTCTACTGGCAAAGTAGCCGAAACGAAAAATATAAAATATATTTTTCATAGAATAAACAATATTATTCAACACTCTCCCTTATTGTTTATTCTGTAACGTTGGTTAGTCCATTCCAATTTTTCCGTTCACCATCATCCTTGGTTGATGTAGAGGCTTTGTGAGTCCATCTGCAAGTTGATTCTCACTGCTAATCTTGAGTACTTCTATTTCATCATTTTGAACTTTTTCTCTAATGAAGAAATGGCGTACTTTTATATGCTTCGTCCTTTTGTGAAACTCTGGATTCTTACTGAGTTTAATAGCTGCTTCATTGTCAATCCAAAGAGTAGGTTTCTTGAAGACTTCTGTAATTTCTTCCAATAGTTGATGAAGCCACACAATTTCTTTTGTTGCTTCACTTGCTGCCATAATTTCAGCTTCTGTTGTTGAAATAGCAACTGAACTTTGCTTTTGACTACTCCATGAAATTGCTCCTCCAGCATATAAACAAACAATTCCAGTTGTTGAATGCCCT
>JABUQX010145549.1:0-2500 GCA_015478945.1 Trachelipus rathkii
GTTGTGCTTCTTCGGTTATGGAATTTGGGTGTTTAGCCGTTTTCGCATTTATCGTTGAAACGCTTTCGCGTTTTCATTACGCCACTTCATATATATATATATATATAACATATATATATATATATATATATATCACGGCCCATTAGGGGGCTCGAGCCTACGGGGTATGGAAAACGTCCCCCCATCTGTTCCCCGTCGGCTCGAGCCCCCTAATGGGCCGTGATATATATATATATATATATATATATATATATATATATATATATATATATATATAATAGGGATGCACCGGATCTCCGGCTCCGGCTTGGCCGGAGTTCCGGCCTTTTTAAAGATCTCCGGCTCCGGCCGGAGACCACTAGTCTCCGGCTTTCTCCGGCCGGAGACCTATATTTTTAAAAGGTAGTTTTGAAAATAAAAATAGTTATAATTCATTGAAAGTAATAATGAGACATTTAATGAAATAAATTTATTTAGAAGAACTGATTCATACAAAAAGTGTAAAAAATTATTTTAATATTTTTTTGTTGTAGTGATAATATTAAGTCAAACTAATAACTAATATTATAACTATAATAATATATAATAATATGAATAGGCCTATATGACACCATTTACTAAATTGACTAATTATTTTGATAAACAACTTAAAAGGGTTTGATATCCAAAATGACAACCCCTAACAAAAATACACTTTTGATAAATCTAGCTTTAAAAATGCAATACAGAAATAGGTAAATGAATTGGTAAAAGAACTTTTAAACTACATGCCATATCTGACCAAAAGACTAAAAAATTATGATATATATCCTTAATCTTTAAATTATTAAGAGCTTTTAAGTTTTATAAACTAACATTTGGAGCTATATATGTATAATATATATATATAATATATATCTTAATATATATATATATGTATATATATATATATATATATTTATATGTATATATAATAATATATATATATATATGTATATATATATATATATATATATATATATATAATAATAATAATAACGTATGTGCTAACATTTATCTATGCGGGGGTAACACGAGGACCAAAATCAAACTTTAAGGCCGGCTAGCCCAAACCAGTGCCACAAACGTGTTCGCAGTCGAGTTTTAATTCTCGCCCCCAGGTAGATAAAACCCCACTGCTACGCGGAGGATTTGAACCTCTCATTATGAGGAGTCGGCTGACTCAGCCTCCTGCATACAGGGCGTTCTATATATATATATATATATATGTATATATATATATATAATATATAATATAATATATATATATATATATATATATATATATATATATATATAATAATAATAATAAATAATAACAGCTTATAATATATATATATATATATATATATATATATATATATATATATATATATATATATATATATATATATATATATATATATATATATATATATAATATATATATATATATATATATATATATATATATATATATATATATATATATATATATATATATATATATATATATATATATATATATATATAAAAGTGCATGTACCAGCTGTTATCGATACTGTATAGAGTATCACAATAGAATTTTTTGAGAAAATTAAATTATATTGTTAAGCACAAAGTCAGTGAAAGGAAAGTTAAATAGCTTATGCATTGCTATTTAGGTAACCATTCTCTAATATTTAAAATCAAATGCTCTTAAATTATGATGAAGAAACAGGAGCTGATCAGCTAGTGTTGGAGAAAGACGATTCCTTTTACTTGTAGAAATATTTCCTGCTTGTCTAAACATTTCCTAGCTAATTCAGGTAAGATGCAATCAGGATAAATAGCTTTTCTTTCTTTCCACCATAACAGTAGATCAGCATCCGATTTTCGTTCCATAATTGGTGCTGCAAAATATTTATCCACAGTAGTTTGAATAGTATTTTCTAATTCATGTTGTTTTCTCTCACTGCTGCTTCTACGTTTGCATTTTAACTTTTTTCTCCTTTGATCAGTTCCACTTGGTTTGATTGTATCTGAATATTCTTCATTTTCTTCTAACGATTTTTCTTGTAGCATGTCATCAAAGCACTTCCAGAAAATTGAATGTGTTTCCTTATCAATATCTGCCGTTTCATTTTCAGATTCTTCATGTGAATCTGTATAAGACTGATCATTTTGATCATCATTTTGTTCATCAGAATCTGAACTTAATGTAATATTTTCTTTAGCTTTTATAAAAGTTTTACTTCTTCTTTGAGCATAAATTTTGTTTTATTCTGATCAATAATATCAAAGGGAGCTAATTTGTATTGTGGATTTAGAACTGTTGCAAGTACATAAAGTTTCTTCTCTTTAATGGTACCAAAACGTTCAGTAACAGAATTTAAAAGTTCATCTTTCATAGTTTTTACACCGCTATCCTTCCAAGTTTTTGCTAAATATTTTTGCAATGCATTAACTGCAGGTATTACAAAAGATAAATCTACATCATCATCACTCGCTCTTTTAGTTAATT
>JABUQX010145549.1:10000-20000 GCA_015478945.1 Trachelipus rathkii
AGTAGTAGTAGTAGTAGTAGTAGTAGTAGTAGTAGTAGTGGTAGTTAAACTACAGAACTACAGAACAGCGACTAGCAAAGATTTTACAGTCCACTCAAGACTAGTCTGTTAAGTATTTTTGTTTATTTAATTTGTTGGATGTGTCTACTGTTTTAAAACAAATCTGTTATGTATTTTTGAAATAAGTATATTATTTTACCTATTTCAATGTAACATGAGTTTGCTCACTTAGAGCAGATCTGCTTCTAAGCAACAAACATCATAATCTGTTAAGTATTTCTGTTTATTCATTGTGTTGGATGTGTCCACTGTCAATGTGACATATGAGTTTGCTCACTCAGAACAGTTTCTGTTTCTAAGCAATAAACATCATAGTGCTAGAAGTGGGTGAAATTTTGTTTTTGGATTATTTTTCCTACTCAGTGTGATCGATTAGATCACCGTCTTAGAGCAGATATGTTCTATGCTGTGAGCATCAAAGCTATTTATGACAGGTTAAGCCGATAGTGCTATCGATGATATCACCTTCTTAGAAGTGATACTCTGCAAGCCATGAACATCAAAGCTATAACAAGCCTGAATTTACGGAGAAGAAGAAAAAGAAGAAGAAGAACTACAAAACTACAGAACTACAGAACACCGGCTAGCAAAGACTTTACAATCCAATCAAGGCTAGTCTGAGGAAGAGTAGGTCACCGGCTTAGAACGCTATACTTAACCCCCAAACGGTGAACACCAAAACTGTTATTACAAAATATTAATGTAGTGTGATCGATGATGTCACCGGCTTAGAATGTTAGAAATAACCCTCTAAGCGGTGGACATCAAAACTGTTATTACAAATTAAGATGATAGTGTGTCGATGAGGTCACCGGCTTAGAACGTTAGAAATAACCTTCTAAGTGGTGGACATCAAAACTGTTATTACAAAATATTATGATAGTGTGATCGATGATGTCACCGGCTTAGAACGTTAGAAATAACCCTCTAAGCGGTGAACATCAAAGCTGTTATTACAAATTAAGATGATAGTGTAATGAGACTACCGACTTAGAGCGTTAGAACTAACCCTCTAAACGGTAAACATTAAAACTGTTCAATATAAGTTCGGCGCCCAAATTCTTTTAAGATGTACTTTTAACATTTACCAAATGATCTCACTAGTTCGTTTGATTTCACCTTATCTAATTCTATCGTTTTAATAAAGTAAGATTCGGTATGAGTTGAAGTTCACAGACCAATTTCCTTAAAGTGTTTATCTAACTTTTTCTTGAATAAATCGATGTTGCCGCTGTTCACTATTTCATAAGAGAGACTATTCCACTTCTCAATTACATCGTAAGTGAAGAAATTCTTTGCTATATTGGTTTGAAATCGTTTATGACAAAGTTTATGCCCATTACTTCGTGTTACATCGTTAAAATCATATCTAAAGAATTGCCTGTAATCGATATTTTCAAATTTATTTAGTATTTTGAAGACTTCTATTAATTTTCCTCTCAATCTTCTTGTTTCTAAAGAATGTATATCTAATTCGCGTAGTCGTTGCTCGTATGACTTACCTCTCAATTCTGGTATTAATTTGGTTGCCCTTCTTTGAATTCTTTCAATTTTTTCTATGTCCTTTTTGAGGTATGGACTCCAAAACTGTACTGCGTATTCCAGATGAGGTCTAACTAATGTTTTATAAAGAGGAAGTATTATATTTTTAGATTTATATTCGAAGTTTCTGGCAATAAAGCCTAGAGCTTTATTTGCTTTCTTAACAGCTTCAGCACATTGTTTCGCAAACTTTAAATCCTTATTAATTAATACTCCGAGATCCTTTTCCTCATTGACAACTTTGATAACTGAGTCATCTATTTTGTAATCGTATTCACTGTTCCTACTCCCAAAATGTATAACCTTACATTTATCGGTATTAAATTTCATTTGCCATGTTTTTGACCAATTTACAATCTTGTTCAAATCGCTTTGGAGTAATTGATAATCTTTCTCACATATTATGCGATTTCCAAGTTTCGTATCATCCGCAAATTTCGAAATATTGCCTAAAATATTATCATCAATGTCATTTACATATATAATGAACAGTATTGGACCCAGGACAGACCCTTGGGGTACACCACTAATAACATTCGCCCAATCTGAGCATTCACCATTAATAACGACTCGTTGTCGTCGATCCAATAACCAATTTTGAATCCAATTTAAAAGTCTTCCTCGAATACCATGAGCTCTAAGCTTTTCCAATAATCTTTGATGAGGGACGGTATCAAATGCTTTTTGAAAATCTAGGTAAATAACATCAAAAGATTTATAGTTATCTACATCGTTAATAACCACATTAAAGAATTCTAGTAAATTTGTTAAGCATGATCTATTTCTTCTAAAACCGTGTTGGGAATTCTTGAGCAATCCATGATCTTCAAGATGTGCAACTAATCTATTAGTTAGTATTGCTTCAAAAATTTTGCCAACTATAGAAGTTAAGCTAATTGGTCTGTAGTTATTCGGGAGCTTACGATCTCCTTTTTTGAAAATAGGAGTTATATTTGCAAGTTTGAAATTATGAGGTACTAACCCTTCTTGTAAAGACTTATTGAAAAGCATCGTCAGAGGTTTTACTAATATATCTTTCAAATTTTTTAGATGCATCGGATAAAATCCATCTGGTCCAGGTGATTTATTTATTAATAGCTTATCAATTTGGAAAGCAACTTCCTCTTCTAAAATTTCAAATGTATCTAAAATACTATCTGCATGAAAATCCCGTACGTCTTTCATGTTAGGAACATTATCTAGATTTTCTTTCGTAAATACTGAGGAGAAAAAATTATTTAAAATGTTTGCCACATCGGCATTGTTCGACATGATATTGCTCGCCCTAGCTCCGCCCCTTTTTTGACCTTTCGGACAACGATGGTCAAAATGACCAACGGTCAGTCAAGGTCAAAAAGGGGGCGGAGTAACCCAATTTTACACCTGCCCTTGACCTTTTGACCTTTACCTTTTTGGGCTTGACCTTTCCAGGCCCAAATTTTTACCCCTGACCTTGACCTTTAGGGCCTTTACACAGGCCTTTACCTTTTTTTCGACCAACCCTTCCGTCTTCCATGGGTCATTTTTGCCCACGGTATTTTGAGAACCCGGATTTTTTGAGAACCCTAATTTTTGGGACCCTAATTTTTGGCAACCCTAATTTTTGCAACCCTAATTTTTGGCAACCCTAATTTTTTTCGGCAACCCTAATTTTTTGGCAGCCGAAGAAGGGTTGCGCCAAACGGTTGCGTAAGCAACCGTTGTACGTACCACCCCAATTTTCGACCAACCCTTTGGTCTTCCATGGGTCATTTTTGCCCCAGGTATTTTTGGCCACCCCTTATGGGCTTAGCCCTTTTTGATGTCTTAACCTTGTTTGACCATGATATTTCGGCCTTGACCTTGCCATATACCATGGGTCATTTTTGGCCCACGCTAATTTTTTACCCACTCGTGGCCCACCCGTCACATATTTCGTTCCTATGTTTGACCATGATATTTAGTCCTTGACCTTGCCATATACCATGGGTCATTTTTGGCCCACGCTAATTTTTTACCCACTCGTGGCCCACCCGTCACATATTTCGTTCCTAACTTGAACGTATGTATGGATCTATCCTAACTTGAACACATACACACACACACACACACACACACACACACACACACACACACTTACACTTATACACACATTCACTATGACACACATTTACACACACACACACACACACACACACACACACACACACACACACACACACACTTACACTTATACACACATTCACTATGACACTTACATTTACCCATAGACACTTACGTTGTACGTACCAAACGCTAATTTTTTCGACCAAACCTTTGGTCTTCCATGGGTCAATTTTGGCCCACCCTAATTTTTGGCCATAATTTTTAGGCAGCCCTAATTTTTCGCCCAACCCTTTTGTATTCTACGGTACAATTTTGATGCCTCAGCATTATTGATGCCCCAACTTTGATGCCTCAACTTTAATGGCTCCCAATCACCGTAAGAAGTATCTAGTGATGTTCTATTAGTGTTCTATGATTATTCTATGAGTATTAGATGAGTGCCAGGTGAGTGCCAAGTGAGTGCCAATGAGTGCCAATGAGTGCCAAGTGAGTGCCACATAGTGCCAAGTGAGTGCCACATAGTGCCAACTGAGTGCCACTTTTTTTCAAGCCTTTTCTAGCCTCCCCTGAGCCTAGAATAGCCCTAATATGGGTGTCTACCCCTAGGTTATAAGGTATGAGGAATCGAATGGTGTATATTACAAGTTGCTAGGATGCTTCCTACTATGAGTTAGTATTTTTCTACCACTTATAGCCTATATATATATATATATATATATATATATATATATATATATATATATATATATATATATATATATATATATATATATAATATATATATATATATATATATATATATATATATATATATATATATATATATCACTATGACACTTATAAACACTAGGACACTTATAAGCACTTACACTTGCCATAGGCACTTACATTAAACCATAGACACTTACATTAAACCATATACACTTACATTCACACCATCACACAGATACACTTACACTTACACTCACACACTCGATATTTTGATGCCTCAACTTTGATGCCTCAACTTTGATGCCTCAACTTTGATGCCTCAACTTTGATGCCTCAGCATTAATGCCTCAACTTTGATGCCTCAACTTTGAAGGTTCATCTTTGATGACTCATCTTTGATGAAGTCATCTTTGATACCGTCTATATTGATGATTCATCTTTGATGAAATCATCTTTGATGGCTCATCTCTACCCTACATTAAAGAACAGAGTTAATATTAATGCCTTCCCTAGTTCATAAGCTATCCACCAGGGCGCCGCATGCGCCCTCCGCGTGAAGATCCACGAACCCGCACCCGCAGGTGCGACCCGCCGCGTTCCCGCCCGCCGCGAGCGCCCGCAGGCGCAATTTTTCCGCGTACCCGCCCGCCGCGTGCGCCCACCAGGCCGCAGCAAGCCCCCTACCCGCAAAGGATGGAGGCCCCGCACCCGCAGGTGCGACCCGCCGCGCGAATGAAAAATATATATACTATAAGTCATTCAGTTTTATTTCATGCTTAAGCATTTTTTATTAAAAACATTTTCGCGAACCTAAAACTGTAACTCATTACAGACCTATTATTTAACACATATATTTATTAACATTATTTTTACTTAATACTTTTTACTTAATACTTTTTAATTTATAAATTTTTAAAAATTGTATGTAAGAAGAAAAAGCCAAAGTGTCTGATATAAAATCATTTTATTTTACTACAATTGTACGAAATTTTACTAAAAACATTAACATTACATACCTTAAAGCAGTAAATCAGTAAATCAATAGAGGTGTTACCTAACACTTAGGGGGATTAGTATGCTTTTGTTTTACTGCTTTACTGCTTTAACTCATGTTTTACTGCTTTAACTTTCTGCTTTACTGCTTTAACTTTCTGCTTTACTGCTTTAACTTTCTAGCTACTGCTTTATCTTCTGCTTTACTGTTTAACTTCTGCTTTACTGTTTAACTTTCTGCTACTGTTTTAACTCACATGTTTTACTGCTTAACATATATATTTATTAACATTACATACCTTAAAGCAGTAAATCCGTAAATCAGTAAATCAATAGAGGTGTTACCTAGGGGATTAGTATGCTTTTGTTTTACTGCTTTACTGCTTTAACTTTCTGCTTTACTGCTTTAACTTTCTGCTTTACTGCTTTAACTTTCTGCTTTACTGCTTTAACTTTCTGCTTTATATTTGCTCATATATTTATTAACGTATGTTTTCTTTTATTTGTTTTAATACTTTTATTTTTATTCTTTTTATTCTTTTATTTTATTTTTATTATTTTACTTTTATTATTATTTTATTTTGTTTTAATACTTTTTATTTTATTTTTTTTTTTTTATTTTTTTTTATTTTTTTTTTATTATTTTACTTTTATTATTATTTTATTTTGTTTTAATACTTTTTATTTTTATTCTTTTTATTCTTTTTATTTTATTTTTATTATTTTACTTTTATTATTATTTTATTTTGTTTTAATACTTTTTATTTTTATTCTTTTTATTCTTTTTATTTTATTTTATTATTTTACTTTATTATTATTTTATTTTTATTATTATTTTTATTATTATACTTAGTGTTATTTACTTCATGCCTATTGTTATTATTATTTAGAACACACACACACACACACACACACACACTTACACTTATACACACATTCACTATGCCACTTACATTTACCCATAGACACTTACATTTACACTTATACACACACACAGATTTACTTACACAGATTTACTTACACTCACACAGATTTACTTACACTCACACACAGATTTACTTACACTCACACACAGATTTACTTACACATATAACGTATAATTTATTAAAACATTTTATGTTTTAATTAAACACGTACATTTATATTACTCATTCAAATATAACTAAAATTATTTCAAAGTTTCTTAAAACTTCTATAATAAATCAATCATTATCTTTGAACAAAGAATTTATTATTAACTGTTAATACTTTTGTTTATAAATTTTATAACTAACAAGTTTTAAAATAACTTTTAGTAAAATTTTATGAAATTTTATTAAAAACATATATTTTACGTACCTTAAAGCAATAAATCAGAAAATCAGTAAAGTCAGCCCCTAGCACCCCTCTACACCAAGCTATGCCACGTTTTGTTCTTTTGACTTACTGCTTTACATCATCTTTAGCGATGTAATAAGTATAAAAATAACAAAATAAGTTCTTCTCTGCTAACATAACATGTATTTTATTAAAATCATTCTAAGTTTTTATTTAAAAATAACAATTATTCACTTACATTTATATTATTCGCTCGATGTTAACTAAAAATATTTCAAAGTTTTTTAAATAATTTGGATTTTCTTTATTATTATCTATGTACATTGACAATCCAACACGAGAAAACACAACAACCCGCACTCGTTACAGATACGAAACTGACCTCTCTCTGTAAAATGGGTTGAAATAACTACTTTAGCCCTAAATTTAGGATAATCCGTTTTGTACCCCGGGGCGATTTAGGCCTAATTCCAGGTCAAAATATATTTCAAACTGACCTTTTTCTGTAAAATGTGGTGCAATAACTACGTTAGGCCTAAATTTAGGCCTAAATTTAGGATAAACCTTTTTGTATCACAGGCGGATTTAAGCCTAATACCAGGTCAAAAGGTAATTCCAGTATAGACAAGAATCAATGTTATTATTTTATAAATATATTTCAAACTGAAACATGCTGGATCGGTAAGATCCTTTGATCAGGTAAGAAGGAAATGTTTACCTTTCTTGTGAGTGGACGGAGTAATCCTTATCTCTATATGACCTCGTATGTGATTGGTCGAGAATTATTTTATCGCTTTTTGGTTTTAAGGTATGAAAAAACATGTTTTTTCATATCCTGAGCCCAAGTTTCGTTTATTTAAACTCTTAACATACATGTAAATATTTATTTAAGAAAGTAAAAATAAGGATAATAAAAACTTTACTATATAATTAGAAATTTAATAATCATTATCTTACAGTAATTTATATATATATATATATATATATATATATATATATATATATATATATATATATATATATAATATATATATATATATATATATATATATATATATATATATATATATATATATATATATATATATATATATATATAAGGATAACATTAAATATATACAAGAGTGTTAAATATATTTACAATGGTTTATATATAAGGTTAACATTAAATATAATACAGGAATATTATTATATATTACACTTCCACATGATGTTTTCGCCTATTTTATATTAAAATTCTTTAAATCTTTGCAAATATGCCAATCATTTATATCATTATCGATGATATAGTTTCGTGTCTCAGTAATACCTTCAGTTAACACATACGTAAAAAGTTCCCGCTCAGATATCATAGTATATTTACATTCTGGGTCACCTGCATAAATACTTTCCTGCCATTGTTTTCTAAGTAGATAAATGAATTTTTGTACGTCTATAGAACTTAGGAAGCGATCGATGATGTGCGTAGGATCATCGATCAGGGTTTTCTTAAATGCGTAGTATTCTTGGTATAACATGTAATGAATTACGGTTACGTAATTAGATAACACATATGTCTTCTTCATCTGCATTAACATTCGCTTACGTACCTCTAGCATATATTTCATCTGCGCTAGGCCTGAAATGTAGAATCCAAATGATGTAGGTTCAAATACGGTTGTTTCATTATTTCTCACCCATAATCTAACTTCCAAGCTGATTATGTTTTGATGTTTATAAAATGATAGAGTAAGTTGCTTATCGCTGGTTTCTTCGCACAGGCTAATAACTGTTTCGGTCCAGTTTAAAGCTGAGCTTGGTTTAAAGTATTCTGTAAGCCACTCTTCAGTGTGATTACATATACAAAGTAATTCATTTGGCCTCACGAAAATACGCTTGGTATTATAACATGGTGATTGGGTAGCACACTTGAAAAATTCAAATCCATCGGGCTTTCTTTTATATAAGAATGAAACCCTACTACCGGGGATCTTGATTTCCCATTGGACAATGTCTTGTATTGAGGTATACCTGTTAAGGTGAAACATGATATACACTTAGTGAAAATAGAACACTTTTATTACAAATCAGAGAACTTGTGCACCGCTTAACAGCCAAAACGAGTATGATTTTAAAATGAGTTTGGATCTAAAACATCCGCCTGCTCAAATATAATTTTCATCCAATCAGAGGTAGGGCTCAGGATATGAAAAAACCAAAAAGCGATAAAATAATTCTCGACCAATCACATACGAGGTCATATAGAGATAAGGATTACTCCGTCCACTCACAAGAAAGGTAAACATTTCCTTCTTACCTGATCAAAGGATCTTACCGATCCAGCATGTTTCAGTTTGAAATATATTTATAAAATAATAACATTGATTCTCGATTCTTGTATATACTGGAATTACCTTTTGACCTGGTATTAGGCTTAAATCCGCCTGTGATACAAAAAGGTTTATCCTAAATTTAGACCTAAATTTAGGCCTAACGTAGTTATTGCACCACATTTTACAGAAAAAGGTCAGTTTGAAATATATTTTGACCTGGTATTAGGCCTAAATCGCCCCGGGGTACAAAACGGATTATCCTAAATTTAGGGCTAAAGTAGTTATTTCAACCCATTTTACAGAGAGAGGTCAGTTTCGTATCTGTAACGAGTGCGGGTTGTTGTGTTTTCTCGTGTTGGATTGTCAATGTACATAGATAATAATAAAGAAAATCCAAATTATTTAAAAAACTTTGAAATATTTTTAGTTAACATCGAGCGAATAATATAAATGTAAGTGAATAATTGTTATTTTTAAATAAAAACTTAGAATGATTTTAATAAAATACATGTTATGTTAGCAGAGAAGAACTTATTTTGTTATTTTTATACTTATTACATCGCTAAAGATGATGTAAAGCAGTAAGTCAAAAGAACAAAACGTGGCATAGCTTGGTGTAGAGGGGTGCTAGGGGCTGACTTTACTGATTTATTGCTTTAAGGTACGTAAAATATATGTTTTTAATAAAATTTCATAAAATTTTACTAAAAGTTATTTTAAAACTTGTTAGTTATAAAATTTATAAACAAAAAGTATTAACAGTTAATAATAAATTCTTTGTTCAAAGATAATGATTGATTTATTATAGAAGTTTTAAGAAACTTTGAAATAATTTTAGTTATATTTGAATGAGTAATATAAATGTACGTGTTTAATTAAAACATAAAATGTTTTAATAAATTATACGTTATATGTGTAAGTGAATGTGCGTGTGTGGGTGTGTAAGTGAGTGTGCGTGTGTGTGTGGGTGTGTAAGTGAG
>JABUQX010145549.1:30000-42500 GCA_015478945.1 Trachelipus rathkii
CCCCAAAATTATTCCCTTCACCTCCCCTCCAATCTCATTATCCCTGATGATAGGATACAAAGCTCTAACTGTTTTCCCGTACTTATCAATTCTGCTCGCAATTTCCAAGGCTTCCACCCTCTCTACCAAACATTCCCCAGATACTTGTATTTCTCTACGTTTTTAATCACCACACAATCCACCTCCACCACCAACTCCTCTCCCTCCTCTTTACTTACTATCACAATTTCTGTTTTATCCACGTTCATGCACAGGCCCGCTTCTCTCAGTTTGTTATCAAAAGCCAACACTACCTTCCTCAATTTCTCTCCGTCTTCATTCCAGCATGCCAGGGCATCTTGTTACTGAATGAACGTTATCTTACACGAGGATGGCTTGCCTTTCTATCGTGTACTCTGGTCTACTTTCCATGGTTTACTATAAAGAATCTATTGGTCTTAGTATTATCGAGAGATTAAATATTTTCGAGGTTGATGAGAAACCATGCGGAAGATTTTTTCAAATAAAAATTATATTATCCTTTTTGTATAAACTATTAAACTTGCATACTTATATATATATATATATATATATATATATATATATATATATATATATATATATATATATATATATATATATATATATATATATATATATATATATATATATATATATATATATATATTCCTTCTTTTTTATATGTATAATAAAATTCGGCAATTCATATAGAGATTAAGATCCTAAATCGAAAAGCCTAAGACCTAGGTATTTTAATCTTTAAAACAAATATTTGTAATTAAGTTTACTCTTTTCCTAATTTTACCATTAAATTTGCATATATGCAAAAAGTGTCACAGAAGAGTCCCAAGGATTTGTTGAGACATCGGTGAAAATGCAACGATTTGTTAGCCGTCGTTGAGATGTCACAACAATTTATAATTAAGTTTTGTTGAGACAGATAATCATAGTTCGCAACCAAATTTTATCACTGTAAATCTTCAAATTTGTTTATAAATTTTGAGTACGATGAAAAAAAAATGTAAAATATGAATAAAAATCATTATATTTCAAAATATTCTGTAACAAAACGAGAGTAGTTGAAAATAGAAATTAACTAGTTTTTCATGCGTATGTCGCGTAGGAATTTCCAAGAGAGTTATGGAGCATGAACGAAAGAAAGAATTCGGAAGAGTTAGGCTTTTCATTTCGTGTTTTTTTTTCTTTTTTTAAATTTTTAACGAAAATATTCGGTTTAACAATTATTAAATAGCTTATATTTTTAATGTCTGTGGTAATTGCACTTCACGAAACGGAGCTAGGAGTAAATATAATACCGTATATTATTATAACATTTTAAATTTGTTCGTGTAGGCAAATTTGTGTGAATAAATATTACAGACGATTTAGATAATTTTTTAAAATATTTACAAATATTGTTAATTCAATTTATTTTTAATGGAACTTTATAGTATAAGCCCAAGGAAGATTTGAAAAATTTGTCAAGTTTGCAAATTCAGTTAAGAAAGTTTAGGAAATATAAGAAGTGCATTCTTTCAGTAATAGGGTTAAATTTTGGAATGGTTTTTGCATAAAGGGTTTGTGACTACAACTCAATTGCAACATTTAGAAGAACTGGATAGGTATCATAATTAAGCTTGGGTATCATATATAATGGTATATATATATATATATATATATATATATATATATATATATATATATATATATATAACCAACACCTATATATATATATATATATATATATATATATATCTATATATACTATATATATACATATATACTAATAGCCTCTAGAAGAACCACAATCCATATCTCCACAGAAACTACAATAGCTGAAGATGAGCCACATTGTTTGGAATCTATATTAAGAAATTTTAGTTAGAAAAGTAAAAAATGAGGAGACTACAATAGCTACAGGAAAAAAGAAATACATTTTAGGAATCCTTGTAAAATTTGAGTTAGGAAAATGTAAAAAAAAAAATCGCCTATTTATTTTTCTTTAGAATGAGCCGACAACTTCAATGCTATACTTCTTATATATATATATAACATGCTGCTGTATAACCTTATATGCTGCTATATATATATAGCAACTATAGCAGCATCTAGCCTATATATATATCTACATATCTCATACTAACTATACTATATCTCCCTATAGATTTGTAAGGTATTACACGGCTTGTAAGAAAGCAGCAGCAGGGTGCTCGTGAGACCGACAGAGACACAGGGGTTGATTTTCCATACCTGTAGAAGGAGGGGCGGAACCACGACACTAATGAAGGCGGGGTTTCCAGGCGCCTCTCACGGATGGAAATAGTCCTGTAGTTCCCCGGAAGGCCGAGAGCCCCGACTCTACCTGTGCGGTGGTATACCACTTAGGGTGTTCTTTAGTTTCAAAAAAAAGTCAGAACTTATGCCTAGAAGTCTATTTATTTTAACGAGTACCGTATAAAGAGAAGGTGCTAATGACTTTTCTCCTCATATACTATAATTATCATCTTTTGCTTTCCTAAATAAAACACCAAGTTCAAAATGAGTTCTTTTTCCTGTAGCTATTGTAGTTTTCACCTTACTAAAAATTTTATGGCATTCGCAATTTATTCCTTCCCCGGTAGCTATTATAGTTTTTGGGGATATAGTTATTGGCTCTTCTAAGGCGACCGCCTTATATATACCTTCACTAACATATATATATACTATCACCGCCATATATATATATACCGCCTTTGCCAGCCATCCGCCCTACATACGCCACCATACCTCTGCATACCTACCTCTCATCTATACCGCATTATTCAAAAGTCCCGATTTTGATCACCTTTGCCAACTCGAAAAGTATGACACATACAGAAAAACCAATTACATATTTGGTCGGCTAAAGCTTACAACACCAGGTAAAAGAAAAGTAAAGGTACATCATATGGCTATATAGAAGTTCCATTTAGTTTAAACTTAACGACCACCTAGGGTTGACCGCAAGATAATATCGGTTGTCGGGGCTCAGCTCTAGGTGGATGACGAGAGGACGACAAGTCCCTATCGGTTCTGAGCCTCTAATGAAAATGTTTCGTGGAGCTTCTGTTTTTCCCAGGGCTCGTGCCAATGGGGTTTCCATTCACATCACACAGAAATAGAGAGATAAGACAAACTGATCTGTTGCATTTAATCTAGGAATGACTGATGATTAATTTTCCGTCATAGCTGTTTCTATATAATAAAAAACACTATGCTGATTCCAAATAGCCAAATTTGTTTTCTGCCCAAAGTGTCATACTTTCAAAATTTTTATCTCTATAATAAACATACGCTGATTTCAGATATACTTTATATTGTTAGTTTTTCTGCTAAGTGTCTAGTACTTTCAGTTTTTTATAAGTGCAGTCAAAAGTCTGCACTTTTGCATATATACATCTATATATATGCTATATATATATATATATATATATATATATATATATATATCTTATATATATATATTGTATAATAATATATATATATATATAAACCCATATATATACTTTCATATATATATATATAACATATTACCATATATGTAGCTTCTATATATATCTTTATCTATATCCATATGTAATATAACTATATACTATATATATACATATATGTATGTTAATATATATATATATATATACTCCATAAAATATATATCTCTATATATATACATATATATATATAAATAATATAATATATATATATATAATATAATATATATAATATATCATATATATATATATATTCTGTATATATATATATATATATATATACATATATATATATCTTATATATATATATATATATATATATATATATATATATATATATATATATCTAACCTAACCTATATTATCATATATTTTGCATATATATATATATATATATATATATATATATATTATATAGTAATGTCTTAGTAAATTAGGTGGTGAAAATTACTTGAGATTTAGCATGTAATATAAAATATAAATCTTAGTAATAAAAGCTTTCAACCGAATCGTGGCCCTCTTTCAGCTGTTTCTTATGTAAGACTACAATATAAAATTAAAATTAATAAAATATTTGAAATCATTGTAATTTTTTTTTTAAAGATTTGAAAAAAGGTGAGTAGTTTAAAATGTTGTTTAAGATGGGATCTATTGTGTAGTCATTAGTTTGTAAATTGAAATTATCAGTGTTGTTAATACAAAAAGGAGGGGTAAGGCCTCAGCCCGAATGGCTGAGCCCCAAAACCTGCTTACACCCTTCGGGGTGATCCCCCCTCTCAGGATTCACACCCTTTCAAAGGGCGCATCCTCTTGGGTTTTCTCTCGGGGTAATGTGTTGCTTTAGATACTCTTGGTTAATGAAAACTGTTTATTCGGAAGTTAGGTACGTTATGTTAAATATTACTATGACAGTGTGAAAAATTAAGACTGATTTGTTAAAGAAATGATGAGTTGAGAAATGATGGGTTTTGTAAGATATTACTGTGTTAACGGGGACGGTGATGTGTTAGAAACGTGAGCCTAGGTTAAGATTTTGCTGAGTAATGTTAGGTTTGCCGAGAATTTTGCTAATGTCTACGTTAATTCATAGTTCAAAATGATGTCATATAGACGAGTGACACTTTGATGAAGATTGTGTCAATTCATAGTTCAAGATGCTGGTAACTCCTTGATAGATTGGTCACTTTGTTAGGGGATTTTGTAATACATCTTTACCTGTTGCTGATATGCGGGAAAAGTGGGAACATATCAAGTATTGTATGACAGCAACTTTACCTTTGATAAGTAGGAAATTTCGGGATAGCGGATTGTTCGTGGGTATGTTAGGTTGCATTGTTGCACATTTATTCTGGTTTCAGTTTACGATATTGGCTTTATTGATGCTAAAACTTTATTGTGCGTATGCATATATTCGTAGGTATCGTATATAAAGAACAACTATTTTATGTTCACATACATTTTATCAAATGATACTCAAAAATATGACTTGAATCAATAGTTCAATATATCATAGGCGGACGGGTAGGGGACTGCATGGATGGGTGGTTTTGATATGCTGATTTCTTTTTGTGAGTTACGATTTACTGCTTTCAATCCTGGTAGCTATTACCTTTACTGTATATATTATTCAAAGAACTTATTTTTATATTCTTGTCCCGGATCAAATTTACAATTCTTTTATCTCATTATCATTTAGTTTAGCTATTGTTATGTTTACATTATTCTAAATTTCGGGATTATGATATTATTTAGACAGGTATGATAATTTTTGTTAAATATTCTGAAGTTGATATATAAATTCCATTTTGTTAACGTCTATATTCGTTGTCAGGCGACATGATGATTCAGTTGAGTTACATGCTAAATTTTTGTTAAATATTACCATGTTAATGTAAAAATTAACATTGATATGCTAGAATATGCTGAAAAACTTAGACCGTTACGTTTTTGTACAGTGTTATGGTACTACTGTTGTTAAGTGAGGAAGTTTGTTAGTAATGTTAGTAGTTTATTCGTCCGCATGGTGTGGGTTTGTCGTTGTACATTATATTGCTTAGTTCAGGTTGTTATAAAAACTATGTTAACTTTTTGTATAATGTAAAAACACATTTACGTTAACATATATTCGATGGTTAGTATAAAAAGAACTTATTTTTATATTATAGCCAGTGATACTCAAATATGACATGAATCAATAGATCAATAGATCAAAAGGTCATGGAGTGAGGGTGGGGAGGGGTTGATGGTTTGATTTACTGATTAACTGATTAACTGATTAACTAAGTTTGTTAATGTTAGTAGTGCATTTATCACTTATAAAGTATTGGAATATATATATATATATATATATATATATATATATATATATATATATATATATATATACTCTATATATATATATATATATATATATATATATATATATATATATATATATATATATGCTCATAACATATATATTTCCCTATCTTACCTACCATACTATATATATATATTTATATATATATTTATATATATATATATATATATATATATATATATATATATATATGCCCTACCCTATATATCTCAATGATGCCATCTATATATATATATCATATACCCTTACCTCTCTCCCAGTAGCATCGTCGCAAAAGGCATTTGATTCGGTGCCAAGGAAAAAGCTGTGGAGAGCTATGAGAGGAATTGAGTGAGGGTTTGGATTAAGAAGGCAATAGAAAGTATCGTATGAAGGCTGCAGTTGTAGCCAATGTTAGAACTGATTGCGAGGAACGATAGATGGTTTGATTTGAAAACAGGGTGAAGCTTAGAGTGTTTTATCGTCACTGATGTTTATATTATATTTGGACGTGGTGATAAGGAAAGTGAGGGAGAGACTGGGAGAATTTGAAGGGACATGTGTCATATGCAGGACGATCACAACATGTTGGAGCGAGAGGAGACGATTCGAGAGGTGGTGGAGTTGTTTGCGGAGGATTGCGGAGGGGATGAGGATGAACGTACAGAAGACAGAAATATTAACAATAACCGGAAGAGGAAACGAGAAGAGGTGAGAATGATGGTGAGAGAGGAGGTGAAGGCGGTAAACACCTGCAATTATCTCTGAGGATGTTTAACAGAAGGAGGAAGTGGAGGAGATTGCTCGAAGAATGGAAGAAGTATGGATTAGTTACATGAAAGCGGTATGCGACCCCCATGATGAAAGATAAAAAACTGGAATAGAGATTAAAGAGTGATTTTTAACGGTATACCTGACTCCGAAACGCTGCTGTCAGCAGGCTTGAACCATGGATAACAACAGAGAAGAGTGGAAATATACAAGCGGCTGAGGATGGGGGTATTAGACTATGATTTGAAAGAGTAGGAGAGACAGAATAAGGAATGAAGTAATTAGAATATAGGGGTGAAGATGATACTGAAGATGGATGTGGGGAGATTGAGATGGTGAAGATGATTGAGATGGTGATGGTGAAATTGCTGAAGCTCTAGAGGTGCTTGAGATTGAACAAGATGTTGAATCTTCTTTAAAAACCTCAAATATTTCAAATTTGTAATCTCGAGTTAATTGGTTATAAATTTAATTATGACTTCAACTTTATTCTCCTTCACTTTTCCATTATGAACTACATTGCAGTCTCAATCATTAGTAGCCGCATCTGCACTTTAATCATATTGATACTTGTTTTGAAAGTTTATCGCTAAGATAAGTGTCAAATTTTCAAGCATTTTGGAAGTTGCAACAGACATCTGCTTTCCTTTCATAAAGAAATGAAAATGCCGAGTGTCAGAATCAATGTAAAATGAAAATACATAAAGCATTTTCAATTCTTTAAATTTATTATTTATCAAAGAAGTTTAAGAGCAAGTTCGTGAGCCATATATCCATACTTACTAAACTTAGTACATTGCATAGATGTCTATCAAATATTTTGCGATTTTTGTAAATGAATTTGATCTATACAGTAACATTTGATTGATTTCAGCATATATCTCACTCTCAACGTGCACTCAAGAAGGATATTTCTCTATTCTCAAAAAAACACATAACATACTTTCTCAATTCTGCAGGAGAGAAAAAACTAAGAGAATTGATTTAATAAATGTTCATCAAAGCCATGTAATATAAATGGAGGAAGATAACAATCATTTCTTTAAAAGAGAGATAAGAAAAATATTTTGGCACAAGTCTAAATGAAGAGGAGTAAATTTATGATCGCGAATTAAAATACAGATAAACCTGACATAATGAAGAACTATAACATAAGGTAATCTAACCTAACCTAACCTAACCAAACCAGGACCCTAACTAACCTAACTAACTAATCTGACCTATTCTTCTTACTAACCCTAACCTAACCCTAACCTAACCTAACAACTAACCTAACTAACCTAACCTAATCTGCTTTAAATTGTTTTAAATAATTGTTAGAACATATAAATAATCGGGGAATTTCTTCAGCTTATAGGGCATTTTCAATTGATTTGAAAAACACCTAATTTAGACTTGGGCCAATATTTTCATGTAAAAAACATCTATGTTTGAATATATATATATATATATATATATATATATATATATATATATATATATATATATATATATATATATATATATATATATATATATATATATATATATATATATATATATATATATATATATATATATATATATATATATATATATATATATATATATTTATCTCAAACCCCCAAAGCCGGAATTTTTTTTTTGCTACGGTACTGTATATATATATATATATATATATATATATATATATATATATATATATATATATATATACTATATATATATATATATATACCTATACCTATACCACTATATATATATATATATATACTTCTTAATAAAAATATCCCGTTTATTAATCTACCTGAATTTAAACACTGATCGTACCGTTAATTATATCTATCACCTTTCTAGAACGCGACGAACCAACGACGCGGAAAAAAACTATAATATATATATATATATATATATATATATATATATATATATATATATATATATATATATATATATATATATATATATATATATATATATATATACTTCTATATATATATATACATACATTTATATATATATACTATATATATATATATAATACTATATATATGTAATAACATATATATATATATACACTATATATATATATATATATATATACATATATATAATATATATATATATAACAATAACTATATATATATATATATATATATATATATATATATATATATATATATATATATATAAGATATATATATATATATATATATATATATATATATATATATATATATATATATAATTATTTATATATATATATATATATTTTCTATATATATATACTATATATATTCTTTATATATATATATATATATATATATATATCTTATATATATTTATATATATATATATATATATATATACTATATATATTTATATATATATATATATAATAATATATAATAATATAATATATATATATATATATATATATATATAATAGCATATATATATATCTATATCTTTCATATATATATATTACGGTTGTCACCACCACTCACGGCAAAACTCTATTCAGGAGGTGTTGCACGCCTCAAGTTCACACTTAACGCCAAGTACGCATATTTGCACGGACGCAAGCTTTGGTGAGGAGATTAAGTCTTGGGAAACACAGAAGATGGAAGAGAATTCTACAGAACCGGGTGGCAGAAAAGAAGGAAGCACAGCGAACTAACCTGGAGTTACCAATATCCACACAAAACTCGTAGTGGGAAGCTGATCTGGCACTAGTGTTACAGGAGTCGTAGGTGGTGGTACGCGGTGGCAGACCCTCGAGCGCCTGCCGCTGCGATACCTATAGAAAAAGAGATAAAGCACCAACATCGCACCACCAAAATAGAGGTCAAAGTGAAAGAAGTGCGGAACGGTTTGTATAGTCTTTTGGCTTGACTCGACCCTAATCAAAAGCCGGGTGAAACCAGGCCATCCACAGATATAGCGGTACTGCCACAAAGGGGCGGATAGGGCTGCTTGTACCAGCTGGTAACTGAAGGAAAAAAAGTCTCAACCATAATCTAAACAGAACTCCAGTTTCTTTGAGGCAGCCTTAGCAACCGTTGTGATGATGTGAGGTTTCAAAACATTTTTGTTTATGTTATGGCCAAGGATGTTTATATTGTCAACAGGAGAGACGAGAGAACCATCGAAAGATATAGGAAAGTTGGAAGGTGTTTTAGAGGGGGGATTTGTAGAAGTTGAGTTTTAAGAATTAAATTTCTGAGGTTGAAGCATTCCCACCCGAAATCCTATCCAGATCAGGCTGTAGAATCGGAAAGATTAGACGAGGCAATTCTAGAAGTAAAAGGGAGAGAAGTGAAATGAGTTGAAGAATGTCTCTTATTGGACGTGTGCGCCTTCCAACACTGAGGCGTCAGTGTTAGTTTGAGACATGAGAATATGGTGAACGAGGGCAGGAGGGTCAGCACGGGCACATTCCCTCAAATTCAGGGAGGGCGCCATCCGGGTGTCTGCCTTCTAGCATTCTCATAGAATTTCAGGAGTCAATGCACCCCGATCAAATGTAATCACAAGCAAAGGCATAGGACACCGTGGCTGAGGAGGAGGGGGAGGAGGAATGCCAGAATCGTCCAGGGGATTGGAAGTTAGAGGAAAACCGGAGCCAGAGATTAAACACAGAGGTGGAAAATTAACCCAGCAGGACCGTCAGATCGAATAAGAGGAGGAAAGGCAGATTTGAAGTTGTTAAGAGATGTTTTTGGCAAGGGCAGAAAGATTTTTTAGTAGGAGAACCTAGGAGGTTAGCGCCCTTTCGTTTGATGAAATCGCGCTTTGCTCGTCGAAGAGTATCCCTGCAACGATTTCTAGCTGAACGAAAAGAGAGTAATAGGAGAACGAGAATTTTTCCATTCCCGATACGCACTGTCTCTAGGCTGAATGGCCAGAGAACAAGCACGATCGAACTATGGATTATGAGGAGAGAAAGATTTAGTCGAAGAAGGAATGAACCTGCTCATCCCATCAACGATTACAGCTCCCACCTTATCGGTAGAAACCGAAGCGTCTGAAGTGAAAACAGTCATTCCGATTATAGTTAGTGTAGAAGCGACGTTAGGCAACCCAATCGGCCCGATTAAAGTGCAAGAAAAAACGCGTAGGGCAGGATGGAACTGTTGGAGAGAAAGTATTAAAATTAAGAGATATAAGGTTGTGGTCAGATTTACCAATAGTAGTGTATTTATAGAGAGAAGGACAAGTGGCGAAACATAGGTCAAGTGTGTTCAAGAATTGGTTGGGACGATCCGGAATGTGTGTGTGTTCTTTAATTAGTTGCTCCAGGTCGTTGTGAATGCTGAATGATTCGGCCTCCTCCCCACCTAAATCTGTATGAGAGGACCCCAACCATTCAGTGTTGTGTACATTGAAATCCCCCAAATAGAGGACCTCTTTATTTGGATAAGAAGATATAACAGTCTCGTGAGAAGTTGTAAGATATTCAAAAAAGGCGTGAAAATCTGTTCTGTTAGGAGAACAGTAGCGAAAGATTATTGTAGTAGAAGGAAGAAAGATTTTGAGCCACAGAACATCGAAGTTAGGAGATTCGAGATTCTCGAGACGTGTTAAGGAGTGTTTATGTTTACATAGGCACATACTCCACCCTTCAGACGGAAATTATGAAATAAGTTATAGTTGGACATATTAAACGAGTTAGGGGATGAATTCCTAGCCATCTGGGTCTCAGACAGGAGCAAAAGGTTAGGGTTAGAGTTAGAGAGGTGGTATTCCACGGATGCAGAGTTAGATTACAAGCCACGGATGTTAGTAAAGTCGATAGTAAGCCCGCGTCAAATCTGCCATCTTACATGCACATACAGCAACCACAAAACAAACAACAGACAAAAAAAACGAACAAACGTGAAATCAGGTTAAAATTATTCACACACTAAATCCTAAATTTAAAACCGTAAATGTTAAAAAGTAAAATCGTATTTGCAGTAAATATGTAAAATATGAAAAATCATAAAGTTAAAAACACTAACGCTCTTTTACACCCATACAAATACACGAATAAAAAAAAGTAAGTAAAATTGATTTAAACATTAAAACCTAAATTTAAGTTCAGGGCCAAATAATAAAATCAAATCTTTTAAATGCTGTGACAGGGACCAGGCTTATGCTTGGCCTTCATATGTATAGCCTACCTATATATGTAATATATATATATATATATATATATATAATAATAATAATAATATATATATATATATATATAACCAATATATATATATAATATATATGCTTGCATTAGGATAATATACTAGAAATATATATATAAAAATATATATGTATATAATATATATATAATAATAATAATAATATATATATATATATAAATATCATATAACTATATATATAAATAATATATGTTTAACAACTAACAATAATATGTAGCCAACTATATAAATATGCTATCTTCTATATATATAATATATGTTTAATATATATATATGTATATGCATATGACTATATATATATATATATATATAATAATATATGCTATATATATATATGTATATATATATATATGCTTCATACTTTATAATATATATATATATATAACTAACTATATATATATCTATCTTCTATATCATAAATACTATATGTATAATATATATATATATATATATATATATATATGCTTATATATAATATATATATATATATATATATATATATAACTATATATATATATATATATATATATATATATATATATATATATACTATATATATATATATATATATATAATTTTACATATGCTTAGGGTGATTTTTTTTTTTGCCTAGGCGGCATGAATGGCAAGAGGATTCCTAACATATATATATATATATATATATATATAATAACATATATATATATATATAACAAACAACATATATAT
>JABUQX010145550.1:0-25575 GCA_015478945.1 Trachelipus rathkii
CGGTACTTCGTTCAGTTTCCAATTTGGGGTGTTTAACCGTTTTCGCATTTATCGTGGCACTGCGTTTTCGTGCGCCGCTCAGTGGATATAGGTTGATTTACTGATTTACAGCTTTGGGTATGTAAAAACACAAAATTTTTACGTTATAAAAATAAAATAAAAATTTGAAAGAAACAAACAGTTTTAACGAAATAAAAATAAAAATTAAGTTTTTATAAAAAAACAAAAACAAAAGTTTTAAAGAAATAAAAATAAAAATAAAAGTTTTTAGAGTTGTTATAAAACATAAAGACATTAGCAAAAACATAAAATGTTTTTAATAAATTTGTTATGTTGACCCTGTGTCAAACAAGAATCAGATGTATAGCTTAATGTTTCGAAAACGGAACCAAACAAGAATCAATAAGGTATTGCAAAATGTTTCGAAAACGAACCAAACAAGAATCATAGGTATTGCGTAATGTTTCGAAAAGTGGGAGGAGTTTGAACAATTTCTCGACTTGTATTTGATAACTCTAGTGAAACAGGAACCACATCAGCTTTGTACATGTTCGTTCTGTATGCATTGTTAGTTACTTTAGTGTCGTTAAGTATGAAACTTTGTTAATGTTAGTCATTTATTCGATCATAAGGTATGTTAGGTTTTGTCATTGTGCGTTATATTCCTAGTTCAGGATATGATATGTTAACTTTATTGATGTGAAAAACTTTGGTACGTCAGCATATATTTGTTGGCGAGTATGTTGTGATAAATTTTAGTTAAATGTTACTATGTTAATGTAAAATAACAGTGATATGTTAGAGATATGTTTGAAAAAAGTGTGAATATGGTACGGTCTGTAAGCAAAGTCAGTTACTTTCCTGTTGCCAAGTATGGTATTTTGTTAGGTTTGATGTTATACATTATATTCTTGCATCAGGTTATGTTATGTTAGCTTTATTGATGTGAAAACTTTTGTAATTTACGGTTTTACTGTTTTAGTTTATGTAAAAATGTAAATTTTTTACGTTATAAATATAAAAAGAATAAAAATTTTAGTAAAAACAAAAAGTTTTAAAGAAATAAAGTTAAAAATTAAAAGTTTTTTTTTAAAAAAAAACAAAACTAAAAAAGTTTTAAAGAAATAAAATTAAAAATAGCTAAAAGTTTTTTAAAACAAAAAGTTTTAAAGAAATAAAGTTAAAAATAAATAAAAGTTTTTAAAACAAAAAGAAAAAAAAAGATGTGAAAGGCAACGTTCTATATGTTTTGGTAGTTACTTTACTGTTGTTGAGTATTGAACTTTGTTAATGTTTAATGTTAGCTGTTTATTCGTGTTTAAGGTATGCTAGGGTTGATGTTATACATTATATTCTTACATCAGGTTATGTTATGTTAGCTTTATTGATGTGAAAACTTTGTTATGTCAGCATATATTCGAGGGTTAGTATAAAAAAAGAACATATTTTTATGCTATGTTTATCCAAAATGATACTCGAAATATGACAGGAGTCAACAGATCAATAGATCAATACCCCAATAGATCAGGGTTGGGACGGGTAGGGGTGGTTTTGATTGCTGATTTACCGATTTACAGCGTTTGGGTATGTAAAAACACAATTTTTTTACGTTATAAACATAAAAAAAAATAAAAATTTTAGTAAAAACAAAAAGTTTTAAAGAAATAAAGTTAAAAATTAAAAGTTTTTTTAAAAAAAACAAAACTAAAAAGTTTTAAAGAAATAAATTTAAATAAATAAAAGTTTAAAAAAAAAAAAAGTTTAAAAAAAAAAAAATTAAAAATAAATAAAAGTTTTTAAAACAAAAAGAAAAAAATGTGAAAGGCACCGTTCTATATGTTTTGCTAGTTATCACTGTTGTTAAGTAATGAACTTTGCTAATGTTAGGCTGTTTATTCTTGTTTAAGGTATGTTAGGTTTTTCAGTGTGTGTTATATTCTTGGTTTAGACTATGATATGTTAGCTTTGTTAAGCCAAAAACTTTGTTACGCTGGCCTATATTCGTTGATCAGTATGATAATTAGGTACGGTAATGATAAATATTACAGTGTTAATACGAAAATAGTAATGATATGTTAGAGATATGCTTGAAAAAGTGTGAATAAGTTACGTATTGTATGCAAATGTTAGTTACGTTACAGTTGTTAAGTATTGAACTTTGTTAATGTTGACTGCTTATTCGTGTATAAGATGTGTTAGGATTGTGTGTGTACATTATATTCGTAGTTCATATGATCCTATGTTTGCTTTATTAATATGAAAACTTTGTTACGTTACCATATATTCATTGATCAGTAAGATACACAAGGTTGTGATAAATTTTTGTTAAATGTTACTATGTTAATGTAAAAACATCAGTGATATGTTAGAAAAAGTGTAAGTAGGTTACGTTCTGCGCTCAATGTTAGTTACTTTACTGTTGTTAAGTATGGAAGTCTGTTAATGTTGACTGTTTATTCCTGTTTAAGATGTGTTAGGTTTGTGAATGTATGTTATATTCGTAATTCAAGATGATGCTATGTTTGCTTTATTTGAGTGTGAAAACTTTGTTACGTTAGCATATATTCATTGATCAGTATGATATTTAGACAAGGTTATGATAAAGTTTTGTTAAATATTACTATGTTAATGTGAAAATATCCATGATATGTTAGAAAAAGTGTGAGTAGGGTATGTTAGATTTGTCGTTGAACATTATATTCCTAGTTCAGGTGATGCTATGTTTGCTTTATTGATGTGAAAACTTTGTTACGTTAGCCTATATTCATTGATCAGTATAATAATCAGACAAGGTTATGATAAAATTTTGTTAAATATTACTATGTTAATGTAAAAATATCCAGGATTGGGGTAGGGAGGGAGAGGTGGGTGGTTTGATTTACTGATTTACAGGTTTAGGGTATGTAAAAACACAAATTTCTTAAGTTATATATATGAAAAGAGTAAAATTTTAGTAAAAACAAATTCCTTAAAAACTCATAACTTAAATACTACAACGTTTACATGTTAAATTCATGCACAAAATATTACATGAATCAATAGATCTATAGATCATGGATGGGGGGGGGGGGGGGAGGCTGAGGAGGATGGGGATCTGGAGGCTCAAGAGGCTCCAGAGGCTCCAGAGGCTCCAGAGGCTCTAGAGGGTATTTGATTTATATAAAAAACGTAAATTTTTTAAGTTATAAACTTAAAAAGAATAAAATATGTTTAATTTTTTTTTTTTTTTAATTTTTTTTAATTTTTAAAATTTTAAATTTTAAAATTTTTAAAAATTTTTTTTAAAAATTAAATTTTAATTTTAAAATTTTTTTTAATTTTTTTTTAATTTTTAAATTTTTTAATTTTTTTTTTTTAATTTTTATTTTTTTTTATTTTTTTCTTTTCTGTATCAGAGATTTTATAGTAAGAAAGATATTAAACCAGTTTCGTTGTTCGCCAATATTTCAGTTTTATTGGAGGCTGAGTGACCCCCTTTTGGGATATTTTGAAGCTATTGCTTCTATACGATATAGATGCACCTTATATGAAGGTATATACCGTGTTTCGTCGTTTAGTTAAATATTCCAGGTTTGAGTTACGGGAACCCCCTTTAGACTTTGTCTGCGGCTATTTAACCATATATGATGTGAGTACGCCATATGGTAGGTGTATATAGTTTCATGAATTTCTATGTCAATATTTTCAGGTTTGGGGGTGGAATCCCTCTGTAGGATCCTGGGAGCACCCTATACGGTCTTAAAAAACCATCATATTCGTGATCTATGGACTTGATAACCTATATAAGGACACCAACATTATTGTTGTTATACGAATGTTTATTAATTCGGCACCGCACCGGATGGCTCCAGCACCGGTGCCGGAGCCAACTCCTCAGAATCCAATACTAACTATTTCTAGAAACTCAACTCTGAATCCTCTCACCAAATTTCAACCCATTACGAACACTTCGATTTTTAATGGGGTGGGATTCCCCTTTCGGGGACCCAGAGTCTTCGTATACAATGGCGGATCAGCGACGCCATCTAACCCCCTCAATTCAAATTTGACGATACTATAACTCTAACTACTACTACTACTACACTACTATTACTACTACTACTACTACTACTACTACTTCTAATAATAATAATAATAATAATAATAATAATAATAATAATAATAATAATAATAATAATAATAATAATAATAATAATAATAATAATAATAATAATCCTGTGAAGCAACTTTTCATAATATTTATTTTTAAATATTATTGTTAAAATGTTGTTATTAAATACTTTTACTTTGTGCAGGCAACTAATGTAAAATTTAAATAAAGATAGTACAACAGAAATTCCAACCAATAGGAGATTTCTGGCAACCTAACGATTTAGGTGTAATTACTTTTACATTATAACCAATAGGAGAATTCTGGCAACCAAGCGATTTAGTTGTAATTACCTTTACCTTATACTTTATTTGATTATGATGAGTATGATAATCAGAAAATATTATATTTATGTATTTGAAAAAAGAATTTTTAAAATTCTATATCGATTATTAGAAGAAGAAAGAAACGGAAAACTTTTCCATACATTAAAATTTTAAGAAAAATACTTAAAGAAAAGTTATTTGAAAATATTTTGATAAACATTCATATATTAAATAAAGTAATTTTAGTATCAATTATATTCACCCTTGGTCTTACCCTGACGATATTTCCCCTGGAGGAGAGTTTTCAAAAGAGGTTCCATAGCATACGAATGTTGATGCTATAATGACTACAATGCCAATACATTTTATCCTAAAGGGAATATTATTATTATTATTATTATTATTATTATTATTATTATTATTATTATTATTATTATTATTATTATTATTATTATTATTATTATTATTATTATTATTATTATTATTATTATTATTATTATTATTATTATTATTATTATTATTATTATTATTATTATTATTGAAAATTAACACACACTAACATTAATGTTAAAATAGACGAAAAATTATTAAGAACAAACCTCATTTTGTGTTCAAATTCTGTGTCACTCTTCAACGTTCGTTCATTCTACGACTTAGGATTGATGTTGTTGTTGTTGTTCTTTTTAAACTTTATTGTTATATAAATAAATAATTTCTTGGACTTGTGAAAGCGTTTCAAAAATATTATTGTTTTCCAATATATATATATATATATATATATATATATATATATATATACTGATAATATATATATATATATATATATATATATATATATATATATATATATATAAATATTTTTTTATTTTTATAGAAAAAATAAAATTTCTCTTTAAAAATATATATATATATATATATATATATATATATATAGCATATATATATATAATATATATATATATATATATATATATATATAACAACAATAATAACATCTTTTAGCATGTAATATTTGTTTTTGTATATATATATATATATATATATATATATATAACAGAGAAACTCCTGATTGAATATCTGATCATTCGTTGGGGGGCAAAATAATTTATTTTTAATATTCACGAATGCGAATGCGAAAACGAATACAAATGTGAATGTGAATACTTTTTTTAATTGTCGTGAATGAGAATATTTAAAACATAAAAATATTTGTTATCTCAAATATAATAATATATATATATATATATATACTTTATATATAACATATATATATATATATATATATATATATATATATATATATATACATATATATAAAGATATGTATTTATAATATAATAATATATATATATATATATATATATATATACAGTGAAGCGTATCAGGGATTCTTTTTTTTGGGTGATCGGGCAAAATGTTTCTTATATATATAACATGTATATATATATATATGTATAACTCATATATATATATATATATATATATATATATATATATATATATATCTTTAACTATATGTATATATATATATATATATATATATATATATATATATAATTAACCTCAAAAGAGATATTATTAACGGGTATGATACTTAAAAATACTTGATCTAAAAATCGATCCTTACCAGATAACTTGAATAAACGCTAAAAAACTTAACCTATCCTACTTTCCGAAACATTACCAATGCCAGCTGAGTCATTAGGCTTGCACGGTAGGCTTATCGTGGGGTTACCATTGCCATGCAAAGCTTTCCACAGATCGCTTATCAGTAACAATATCAAAGCTTTTACTATACATAACCGAACAAGCCGATGAGTTCCAACTACTCGGAGATCACTCCGGAGATGCATGAAGACCCATCTCGGGGTACCCCAGGGTGTAAGCGGTAAAGGCACAGCCCAAAGGGATGTGCCTTATGTACCGCTGTATCATGCACCTTTCCTCGTCCAGGATCCTAAGTAGTAACTACCCAGAAATTACACTCTTGAAGAGGCTAGGTTTTTAATAAGATCACCAATTTGCTACAACTAGAAGTTAACTGAAATTCCAAAATCTCAAAAATTTGCCAATAGACAAGCTTATCCAAGATGTGGAACAAAATTAGTTTCATCATATTATATGCTGCAAAAGATCTTGTAGAGCAAAAAATTGCAATTACAATATATTCTTCAAATTCGAAAAACAATTTAGATACCTTAAATGCAAATCATTGGAAGCTAATGCAGAATATAATTAGATTGCAACAACCATTTGAAGAATTAACTAAAAGAGCGAGTGATGATGATGCAGATTTATCTTTTGTAATACCCGCAGTTAATGCATTGCAAAAATGTTTAGCAACCAAAAACTTGGAAGGATAGCGGTGCAAAAACTATGAAAGATGAATTTTTAAATTCTTACTGAACGTTTTGGTACCATTAATTAAAGAGAAGAAATTTATGTACTTGCAACAGTTCTAAATCCACAATACAAATTAGCTCTCTTTGATATTATTGATCAGAATAAAACAAAATTTTATGCTCAAAGAAGAAGTAAAACTTTTATTAAAGCTAAAGAAAATATTACATTAACTTCAGATTCTGATGAACAAAGTGATGATAAATCATGATCAGTCTCAATGCAGATTCACATGAAGAATCTAGAAAATGAAACAGCAGATATTGAGAAAAGAAAACACATTCAATTTTCTGGAGGTGCTTTGATGACATGCTACAAGAAAAATCTTCAAGAAAGAAGAAAATGAAGAATATTCAGAAACAGAATCAAACCAAAGTGGAACTTGATCAAAGAGAAAAAGTTAGAATGCAAACGTAGGAAGCGAAGTGAGGAAAACAATATGAATTAAATACTATTCAAACTAATGTGGATAAATATTTTGCAGCACCACTTTTGGAACGAAATCGGATGCTGATCCATTGTTATGGTGGAAAGAAAGAAAAGCTCTTTATCCTGATTGCATCTTACATGAATTAGCTAGGAAATATCTCTCTGCTCCACATCAGTGTTAGCGAGATATTAGCAATAAGCCAGGAAATATTTATACAAGTAAAAGGAATCGTCTTCTCTCCAACACTAGCTGATCAGCTAATGTTTCTTCATCATAATTTAAGATCATTTGATTTTAAATATTAGAGAATGGTTACCTAAATAGCAATGCATAAGCAATTTAACTTTCCTTTCACTGACTTTGTGTTTAACAATATAATTTAATTTTCTCAAAAAATTCTATTGTGATACTCTATACCAGGGGTTCCCAAACTTTTTTCACCGCGGAACCCTTGTTGTGCTAAAAAAAATTCACGGCACACCTACTCCTAAATTGGTTTGACTACGGGTCTTGAAGGCAGAAAACACAATGTGCAAAATTTAATGCTCATTTACCTTTAATATGAAGAATGACGTTTTTTAATGAATTTTCATTATTTTCCTTAAGTTTATGGGAAGTTTTGTCAATTTTACCCTTAAATCACCTAACGCTGAAAGTTTGCTCCTGTATCTGTTTTTTTTATGTAAGCATACGTTGAGAATGCGGACTCGCATAGTTAAGTGGAATTAAAACGCACAAGTCTTTTTAATGTAATCTTGCCAACAACATTGTTTTCTGCATACACATGCATCCAGAACTCTTCTTGGTCCCCTTCGTGGTATTTAAGTTTCAAAGTGCTGTCTTCACTGATGTCCAGCAGATTTTGAAAAGCTTTATTTGTCATCCCAGTAGGTTTATGTTTCGGGTCGCACGAAAACGGGTTTGTCATCCAACTGTAGACATCCTCAGAATCAATATCGGGAAAATACTTAATGTTTTTTTCCAAACCTTCCAGGTGGGCAGTAATAATTTCGAGGAAGTTCAGTTGAAGATGGATCTCATCTGTTTTGACAAATTCTTGCAACCGAGGAAAGTTGGAGATGTCTCTGCTCTTAACACACCCTTCGAAAAATAATTTTTTTTTGCGCAAGCCTTTTATTTTGTCAAATTGTGCTCCTCCCTTCCCTTGAAGAGTTTTTCGAATATGTTGGAAAGGTATCCCAATTTAAGCAGCCAATCGACATCAGTTAATTTTTGAATAAAAGACTGCTCTGTAAATCGACCACGAATCGTTTAGTTCAAACAGTCTGGCTAAAATCTTTCCCCTTGAAAGCCACCGCACTTCTGTGTGCAGTAAGAGGTGGAAGTGATCCATACCCGTATCTTCGGCAGTAAGTTTTAAAAGGCGTGCTTGAAGCGGGCGACTCTTAACATGATTAATTATCTTCACGGCATCATCCAGTATAACTTTTAAATCTTGTGGCCTCTCTCTTGCTGCCAGGGAATGCCGATGTTTGACACAGTGGCTGCTTTTAGCTTTTCTGCCACTTGCTTCATCCTAGATACCGCTCCCTTCGTTTTTCCAACCATTGCGGCCGCTCCATCACTGCAAATATCCACACACTTGCTCCATTACAAACCATTTTCCTGTACAAATTTGTTGATAGCATTGAAAATTTCGTCGCCAGTGGTGTAAGTCTCAAGCACTTCGCTCATCAAAAGTTCCTCTTGCATTGTGAATGGGTACCTCACAAACACAAGAATAACAATAAATTCCGCTACGTTGGTACTTTCATCAAGCTGTAAACTAAAAAATTCACAAGTTTTCAATCTTCTTATAAGTTCGTTCTCGACTGTCTCTGAAATTGTGTTAATTTGCTTGCTTATAGTGTTATTTGATAGCTGCACAGCATCAATCTTCTTGGCCATATCTGGACCTAAAATGCAACTAACAACATCCTTCAGGCAAGGTTTAATTAATGTATCGGCAATAGTATGCGGTTTTTCAGTTTTTGCAATATGTAAACTGACAATAAATGAAGCTTCAGTTGCGTTTCATTTTCAATTTTAGAAATTCTCTCGATCATAGATGAACCTGCCTGAAGAGATAAAGCGCGGCGTTTGAAGATTTCTTCACCTTTATGCACTAAATCAGAATGATTGCATTCCAAATGTCTTTTTAATTTGGATGGGACTAAGCAGCCATTAGCAACAGCTTTATGACAGTTAGCGCATTGCCCTTCGGGTGCCTGTTCGTTCCCAACCGGAACAAAGTCAAACAAAGTAAGGTAGCTAGGGTCATATTTTCTTATTTTTCCTCGAAGCTCCTTTGGGACGTCAGTTGCCTTTCCGCGAACTGAGGCAGAACAATTTGGGCTTAGGCTGCCAGGAGTCTGCTGGGATATTTCGTCACATTCGGCGATGCTGGTTGTTATTGAATCAGTCGTCTCAGAAGTTTCTACAAGTTCACCACCTTTTCGTTTCAAAGACCCAGTTTTTAGCCAATTGTCCATAATTCTGCAACAAAAATAGTACTCACATAAATAAAAACTCATGTACAGGTCCCTCCAACAGTATCATATATATATATATATATATATATATATATATATATTATATTATAGTCACTAATATCTGTAATAATAATAATAATATGAAATGTATATATAATAATAATAATAATAGCCAATAATAAATAATATATGTATATCTTTAAATAACTATCGCTCTTTCATAATAATAATATGTAATATATATATATAATAACAATAATAATAATAATATATATATATAATATATATAATAATATATGTATATGTAATGTATGTATAATAGCATATAATAAATATTCTCTTTCAACGTGCACGTGCCTTATAAAGTTAATTTTTTTACTGTTTTTAAAATAGATATTTTTTAATTGTAATATATTATTAAGTGCAATAGTATGTGTAAAATAAAAGTTTTTACTACAACAAAGTTTGCATAAAACCAAGGGTTAACAATAATAATATATATATATATATATATATATATATATATATATATATATATATATATATATATATATATATATATATATATATATATATATATATATATATAATGATTATATTATAGTCACTAATATTAATAATGACTTATTAAACAGTTTCTTATAATCAATAAGAAAATAATCTTTTTGGCAATGTTAATAACCTGGAGCCATTCGAAACCAAGGACGCACATGACTACAAACAAGAAAAGACGATGCATAATGTGGATTGTTTGTATATTATCAAAAACAGGTGTACTAGTAACCTCAAGGCTTTGGTGAGGTAAAGATATATCACTTGGCACCTGACACCTTTGGCCGGCACCAGGATGCTTGCGGCACCCTTTAGGGCCCCCTGCTTCTATACGAGGTATCGATATGATACAGTTTGTGAACTTTTTATATTAATATATATATATATATATATGAGTACATATATATAATAGTAACCTTAATGTATAATATATAATATGTATATATGTATAACTAATATATATATATATATATAACTGCTATAATATTTATAATATATCATCTATATATATAATAGCAGCAATAGCTGCTATATGTATATATATGTTTATGATTATATATATATATATATATATATATAATAATATATAATATATATATATATAAATATAATAATAATAATAATAATAATATAATAATAATATATATATATATATATGCGTAATAATAATAACTTAATAATAATAATAATATAGCATAATATCATATATATATATATAATATAGCTAATAATAATAACAACAATATAATAACAACTATAATAATAACCAATAATAATAACTCAACTATAATATGTAGCCAATAACCTGTATGTATATAATTTTATAATAATAACTATATGCTAATATAATATATATATATATGCCATATATATATATATATATATATATATATATATATATATATATATATATTTAATAATGCATATATATATATATATATATATATATATATATATATATATATATATATATATATACTCTCTATATATATTCAAATGTTAGTTTGTTAAAATTTAAAAGCCCTTTAATAATTTAAAGATTAAGGATATATATATCATAATTTTTTAGTCTTTTGGTCAGATATGGCATGTAGTTTAATAAAAGTTCTTTTACCAATTTCTTATACCTATTTCTGTATTGTATTTTTAAAACTAGATTTATCAAAAGTATTTTTTGTTAGGGGTAGTCATTTTGGATACCAAACCCTTTTAAGTTGTTTATCAAAATAGTTAGTCATTTTAGTAAATGGTGTCATATAGGCCTATTCATATTATTATATATTATTATAGTTATAATATTAGTTATAAGTTTGACTTAATATTATCACTACTGCAAAAAAATATTAAAATAATTTTTTTACACTTTTTGTATGAATCAGCTCTTCTAAATAAATTTATTTCATTAAATGTCTCATTATTACTTTCAATGAATTATAACTATTTTGTTTTTAAAACTACCTTTTTAAAGAAATATAGGTCTCAACCGGTGAAAGACGGAACGCTAGTGGTCTCCGGCCGGAGCCGGGAGATCTTTAAAGGCGCGGAACTCAGCCAAGCCCGGAAGGCCGGAGTCCGATTGCGTCCCTAATATCTTAATAATAACCATAATATATATGTATATGTATATAATAACAAATAACTAATATATATATAATATAATATAATATATATATAACTATCTTGCTAACCTCTTCTTTACATATATAATAATAATATATGTAATATATGTAATGTATATATATATATATGTTTATATATAATAATAATATATATATATATATATATATATATATATATATATATATATATATACATATATAATATATATATAATATATATAATAATAACCATATATATGACCATATATATGTTTATGTTTAAAAAGCTACTGCCCTGTACCTCAATTGGAGGGGCCACACCGCTCCTGCCAGAGCCGGCCACCGCTCTTGGGCGGTTCCACAGATCGAGATGGGAGAAAATATAGAGAAGTCGGCGCAGGGGGCGTCGAGAGCGGAGCACCCAAGAAGGAGGTGCTCTATTGTGTCCTGGAAGGAAATGTGACATCTAGGTGCAGGTGGGGGAGGGTAACGATGTCTAAGTTGAATCTACTATTTATATTGTAATAGTTTGGGTATTGACCTGATCTGCTCGGGCGAGGTCGAATTTGGCCTCTTCTGGACAGTGTTTCTTCTATGGAGGAAATTTTTGGGGAGGGGGACTTCAGTAAATTGTTATTGGGGCGGGTATATATATATATATATATATATATATATATATATATATATATATATATATATATATATATATATATATATATATATTATATTTATATATATATGACCCTTATATGCTATATATATATATATATATATATATATATATATATATACTATATATATATATATATATATATACTATATATATATATATATATATATATATATATATATATATATATATATATATTATAATAATATATATATATATATATATATATATATATAATAAGCTTCTGATGCTTTTACGGCCAAAATAAAAAGAATATTTTTGAAATATTTCCATGTTTCCTAATAGATTAGATCTCCCAATATTTTTTACGTCATCAATTCTTGTAACGGTGCACGTTTCAGGAATTATATGTTACTTTTTCACCAGTGACAGAAATTATGGCACTGCCCTGTCATCTCGGTATGAAGCCTCTCCACGCTGCCCTATTCTGATGGAGCCCCTGTTTTTCCACCCCTACTCCGTCTCCTCATTTCTTTCTTGGTTATCCCAACTGTCCTCTACCCTTCTGCCTCCAGTTGTAGAGTCTTTCAAGATATATTACACCCCTTCTTTTCGACACACGTGCCCGTACCTTCTTAATTGTTGCTGCTCAATGATTGCCCCAATAGGTACCACGTTTAATTTCCTTCTAATGTCAATACTCTTGAGACGTTTCCTCTTGGTAACCATCAAGTCAATCAGAGAACCCTCACCTCTTCAGTCTCCACCCTATTACTTGTTTTTGAAGTCAGTGTCCATGCCTCAGCATCATATAGCAGTGTCGGTCTTAGTATCGTTGTATATATATATATATATATATATATATATATGACATATATATATATATATATATATATATATATATATATATATATATATATATATATATGTTTGTTCTTTTTATGGATATGTCTGCTCCTCATAAGTGGATATAACTATCCTAAGCCTCTCTTAAATATATTTAAACTATTTTTTATGTTATTTGTCATGTCTCCATCTGAGGACTCAGCACAATACCCAGATAGTTAAACCTTTCCACCTCTCTTAGTCTTGTGACATCCACAACAATTTCAAATTTCAACTCCCTCTCGTCCTCTCACCCGTCTCATCACCTCCGTCTTTTTTTTATTTAATTTTCATTTCAAGCTCTTTCAATGTTTATTCCTACCCACCCCTATCGCTCTTCCAGAGCTTCTTTCATCTCTCGTGTTATTATTTCTATGTCATTCGCATATGATAGCACCATTCCCAGTTCCTCTCCCGTATCTACTTCTCATATGCATCTCTCAATGTGTATAATAAAATGCAGATGTGATAGCACCCCTCTTGAGAAGACCCTAGTGAGAACCAGTTACTCATACCATGTACTGTTCCAACCTCAATCTCAGTACTTAAAAACATATTTTTGATGACTCGCACCAACTTGGGGTATACTCCATAATACCGGTCACAGGGTTTTCCACAACTTTTCCCATGACACAGCATCGTAAGCCTTTTCCAAGTCTATGAATGCTACATACATTTCCGAGGCCCACTCCCAATTTATTCTATTAATATCTAAAGATTGAAGATGAGATCTTTTGTACTTCTCCCAGGTCTCACACTCTACTGTGCCTCGTTCAGCTTGTTTTCTATATTCTCTCAACCTTCTTTCTAAAATTCTTTCGCATATTTTGTCTGCTTTGGGACAGAATGGATACGCCTCTATTATTATTATCTCATTTACTCTTTTCGTTTTTTTTGTTTTTTTTAATTGAGCATTTTTCCTGTTCGATGGTATATTTCCTTCACGCATGTCTCATTGAAGATTCTCAACAGCCATCGCATTATGTTTTCTCCCTCATTGTATATTTCATCTGGCAAGCATCACATCATAGGCTCTATCTATTCCTCATTTTCCGCAAAGCTAACTTTAATTCCTCAATGGTATTGTTCTCTTTAACAGATAGCTTCTGGTTCCTGTCTCAGCTGGTTTTCACCAGCCTCACCTGGGTTGTACAACTCATCTTCCTATTATCTCCTGGCTCTAAGATCAACCCCATCTTCACATCTTTTGGCACGAGAGGCTGTGGAATCTCCTCTTTTCCCTTTTCTTGTTCCACTCATATCTTACTCTAGCTGATTTTCTATCGTTCCCACATCTCGTTCTTTGCAATCCTTTTTCCTCCTTTCGCTCTATTTCTGCATTTTACTACATGCTCTTCTCTTGCCTCTTACAATTTTCTATTTAATAAGCTTCTATGTAATACGTTTTTTATTTACAGATTGTTTAACCTGTTGTTCCCTAACCACGCTGTATTCTTCTTTTTATTTGTACCAATCTTTTTGACTCCCGAAACTTCGTTAGGGAAATTTGCCCACTTCTCCTCCACACTCATGATTTCATTTCCATTTCTAGATACATGATTGTGCAGTTTTGCTCTCAATCGTTCTGCGACACCCTTGCCTTTATTTGTCTCCACCGAGAGTCTCTCTCTCTCGCACAATATCTCTCACTTCCTGTGATTTCCTCAATTTAACTTTCCCTAGTGCCCGTCTAAGTTCCTAGTCCAGTGAGACTGATGGGATACTTTTCATATCCCTCATTATTCTTCTATCATTTGTTAACAGCAAATCTATCATTGATTTATCCGCATTATCCTCAATCATACTGTTCCAGTGACACAAGTTCATTTATGTGAATTATTATGGTCAAAGAACGTGTTCATTATTGACAGTCTATTACTAACTGCAAAATTCAACAGACCCTCTCCTTCCTTGTTTGTTTACATATACTCCAATATTCCACCACTGCTTCAACACTTTCTCTATCCCCTCCTACATTTGCATTAAAATCCTTAATGAGAATTTTTATTTCTGCATTTCCCTGTTATATTCACTTTCCAACTGTCGTAAAATACTATTTTCTCCTCCTGCGGCTATCCTGTTGAGGTGCATACATCTGCATTATACAGACCCTTCTTCAATTTTACTCGAGTGCTATTAACATCATTCTCTCATTTTTGTATATCACCTCCTTAATTCTGCCTACCATTGCTGGTATTAGTTTGTTAGCCGTTCCGTATTTTCTCTTAGTCAATTGTCCTTTAAACAACATTTTGTAATTTTCAGGTATTGTACGACTCCTCACAATCTAAGACGCGTTTCGCACACCTTTAATACGCCCAGCTTTCGTTTCTTCATTAACTCTACCACCACCTCTTCCTTGCACTTTATTATATTAATGTTTATGGTTCCTAAGAGTAAATTCAGTTTTCGTTGTTTATTAACTAGCAAAGCCATCATCCGAAAAGGTATGTCCTGAATCCGAGGCCTCAACTGCGTATCTTGAGTTAAAATTCATCCACTGCCGGCTCGCTAGGCCTTTCACAGCTTTATCAGAGCTACCAATTAGTGTCTTCTCAAACACTATTGCCTCCTCTACTGGGCTACAGATAACTGTCAGCAGTACCCAGGCAGTGATTCGAGTTGGTTCAAGTTGTTGTAACTTTGCAAGGTTAAGCATCTCCTTGTCATGGTATTTTGAGCTCAATGACCGCAGCGGTTATGAAATATATATATATATATATATATATATATATATATATATATATATATATATATATATATATATATATATATATATATATATATATATATATATATATTTTTTTATATATATATATATATATATATGATAATTATATATATATATATATATATATATAGTATCGACTTTTCACGGGAGGCTTCTTTGGAAGCGCTTTTTGTTAGTATGTCTAATATGCACTGGTAGTAATATAATTGATATTTTTAATAAATGGTTTACAAAGTTATTGAGAAAACGTGCTCAGAAAATATGCGCCAATTTTCAATTATTTTTAGGTAAAATAATTGTAAAAGTGATGTTGGTTTTGCATCAACGAAGTAGTTTCGATTTTAATAATTAAATATATTTGTCAACTATAAATGAAAATCTATGAAATGGAACGGGATTTTCTTCCAGAATTGCAAACTTTACTGTATAATATAGAATTATAGAATATCGTGTTAGCAGAGCCTATACTGGTCAAGACCTTTATGTTGAAATCTGGTGTAAAAGTGTCACGTGTAATATTGTCAAAATAATGACAAGGATGTTAAATAAAAGACTGTATTTATTGTAGTCTTTATTAATTGATGGACAAAGGATGTTCATAAATTTCAATGTAATGTCTAAAAATTATTCGTTACTTAAAAAATATTTTTAATTGTTACCAAAAAAAATTTATGAACTCATTTATTCATTTATTTATTTCTTTTTTGGAATTGAAAAATTGTAGTACCTAACATTTGAAAAACACGAAAAAATTGTAGAATGCAAATGGAGCTCAAGTATAATAATCGCCTTTTAGACCGCCTGCTTTCTTTGCATCTTCAATTTCATCAGTGGTTGGTACGACCTCGATAACTGGTGCCCTGGTACTAAGTACATCAAGAATATCGATATTTATCTCTGTACCAGACCATTCATTGCGTCTTCTTCGGCGAAGCAAACACAATTTGCAATTTTTGTTATCATCATCAAAATCAGACGAAGAACTCCTCTCAAGGGACAAGGGAAAAAATGCATTTTCCTTCACCCTCTGCAGATTGTCCTCAGCATTATCATCTTTTCTGTAATATATATATATATATATATATATATATATATATATATATATATATATATATATATATATATATATATATATATATATATATATATATATATATATATATATATATATATATATATATATTTACAGTGGTCACCACCACTCACGGGTGGAGCCCTATTCAAGGAGGGGTTGTTACACGTCTCAGAGGCTCACCAACTAACGCAAATTACGCAGATGAGGACAGACGCAAGCTTTGAAGTGAGGGAGATTAAATTGAGCAGGAAACACAGAAGATGGAAGAGAATTCCACAGAACAGAGGTGGCAGGAAAGAAGGAAGCACAAGCGAACTAGCCTGGAGTTACCAATATCCACACAAAACTCATGCGCAGACACATCACCCTATGCGGGCGTCGTAAAGGTGGTGGTACGCAGGTGGCAAGTTCCTTCGAGCACCTGCTGCTGCGGCACCTAGAAAAGATAAAGCACCAACATCGCGCCGCAAAGATAGAGGGTCAAGAGAAGTGGAAAGTACGGAACAGTTTATAAGGAGGAAGCTGTAATCGTTGAGGGATGAGAAAATTCATTCCTTCTTCAACTAAATCTTTCTCTCCTCATAATCCATGGTTCGATCGTGCTTGTTCTCTGGCCATTCAGGCTAGAGACAGCGCGAATCGGGGGTGGAAAAATTCTCGTTCTCCTATCACTCTCGCTAATTTTCCTTCAGCTAGAAATCGTTGCACGGATACTCTTCGACGAGCAAAGCGGGCTTTCATCAAACGAAAGTGCGCTAACCTCCTTGGTTCTCCTACTGACATATCTTTCTGGCTTCTTGCCAAAAACATCTTTAGCAACTTCTGTAAATCTGCCTTTCCTCCTCTTATTCGATCTGATGATTATGTTGCTGAAAAGGCCAATCACTTCGGCCTCCTATTTTTCTCTAACTCAACCCTGGACGATTCTGGCATTGTTCTTCCTACTCTTTCTCCTCTCAGGAGCCCTATGCCTTTGCCTGTGATTATATCTGATCGGGTGCATGGACCCTGAAATCTATGAACGTTATGAAGGCGGGTGGCCCGGATGGCATTCCTCCCCGAGTTTTGAGGAAGTGTGCTTCCGTGCAATTCCCGCCCCTCGTTCAAATATACTCTCTATGTCTCAATACTAGCACTTTCCTTCAGTGTTGGAAGCTCGAACATGTCCAACCTATTCCGAAAAAGGAAGCCTCTCTGATAATTCTAACTATCGCCCTATAGCTCTCACTTGTATTATATCTAAAATCTTTGAAACCCATCTCAGCTTCCCACTTCTTAGATCATCTGGAAACTCATTCCGATCTCCAGTACGGCTTTCGGCGCTCAAGGTCTACTGGCGATATACTTTCCCATCTAACAGATTTATGGTTTTTCGCTCTTAGAAACTACGGGGAGACTTGGGTGGTGGTACTTGACATATACAAAGTATTTGACCGAGTATTGCAAGCGTCACTGCTCTCCAAGCTCCTCCTTTGGGTTTCCTCCTTCTCTTTGCTTACTTATGTCTAGCTTTCTTTCAAATCGCTCAATGTCGGCTGTTGTTGATGGGGCGACTTCTTCTTTTTCTGTCAATAGTGGTGTTCCTCAGGGCTCTGTCTTATCTCCTACTTTATTCCTACTTTTCATTAATAATCTTCTCACCTGCACCTCTAACTATATCCACTCATATGCCAATGACTCGACTCTACATTCTTCAACTCATATCAATTCTGCTCCCTCATTTACTTCTAGAATTGCCTTTCGCCTTAATCTTTCCGATTCTATTCTCGCTGGTCTGGATAGAATTTCTGGATGGTCGTCTCCACCTAATGTGAAATTCAATTGTTTAAAACCCAACTTACAAATCTCCTTCTAAAACACCTTCTAACTTTCCTATCTCTTTCGACGGTTGTCTCGTCTCTCCTGTTGACAATATAAACATCCTTGGCCTTAACATAAATAAAAAATGTCTTGAAAACCTCACATCACAACGGTTGCTAGGGCGCCCTCAAAGAAACTGGAATTTCTGTTTAGACTGCGAGACTTTTTTCCTCTTCTCAGTTGCTCAACAGCTATACAAGGGTCTCATCCGCCCATGTATGGAGTACTGCTCTCATATCTGAGGGAGGGCTCTGGTTTCACCCGGCTTTTGGACAGGGTCGAGTCCAAGGCCAAAAGGCTTATAAACTGTTCTATACTTTCCAGTTCACTTGACTCTCTATCTTGGTGCTTTATCTCTATCCAATAGGTATCTAAGCGGCAGGTGCTCGAGGAAACTTATAACTCGCGTACCACCACCTTTACGACTTTACGACGCCCTCGTAGCACAAGGGGTGCTGAATCTACGCACGAGTTTTGTGTTGACATTGGTAACTCCAGGCTAGTTCGCTGTGGTGCTTCCTTTTCCCACCACCTCTGTTCTGGCTGGAATTCTCTTCCATCTTCTGTATTCCTGCTGAATTTTATCTCCTCACTTTAAAACCTGCGTCTGTGCTCTCATGGCCGTAATTTGGCCTAGGGGTGAACTTTTGAGCGTGCCACCCCCTCATTGAATGGAGCTCTGCCCGTGAGTGAGTAGTGACAACTGTAAAAAGATCCTTGGGTGGGCAGAAGTAGCTGGCGAATGAATAAATTTCCTACTCACCCATCCCAAAAATCCTTAATTATCCCAAATAATCACTATCTTCAACTTACCTTCAGATGGACCATATGTCACAACCACACAAATTTTGACTTTTCATACTTAAATTTAACCTTTAGAATTCTAGTACTAACACAAAATCTACCAAAGCTCTCTACCACAAGTCACTCATCAGAATTGCAAATCCTTCTATGCCCCTCTCATTCCTTTCCACCAACACAAACACATTTCACCACCTTCCACTCATTTTCACCCTTTCCTTTCATCTTTGTTTCCAGTCACAGCAAATCTAATTTGCCCTTTCTAAATACATTCATCACCTCCTCCTCTTCTCAACATTTATTTCTCCTGACATTCCATGTACCCATACGATTCATACATTTTCCCCGAAAGATAGAAGGCGCTTACGGCGATCACGACCTTCTCCGAGGCATGCATTAGCATTCCTGGCAAAAGATAAGTGGTAGTGGGCAGCCAACCTAACTACCACCGTCCTTTAGTCGCCTTCTACGACAGGCAGGACATGATGTCCGTGAAATTTTTATCCCCACACATAGGGATATAACAAGGGATAGGGATGTCTGTAAGATGTTGTCTAGAAAAAGGAGTGTGGATATAAGTATTTGTATATGATATGTGGATAAAGGTGGTGTCTGTAAGATGTTGTCTGGGGGATGAGTGTGGATATGAACACAAAAGAACAGAAAGGCGAACCATTAGGCACTGCAATGTCATACACATACCATTAACTTAACGTAGGGTACATATATATATATATATATATATAATATATATATATATATATATATATATATATATATATATATATATATATATATATATATATATATATATATATATATATATATTTATATATATAGTCTCTCTATATATATATATATATATATATATATATATATATATATATATATATTTATATATATATATATATATATATATATATACTATATATATTTATATATATATATATATATATATATATATATATATATATATATATATATATATATATATTATTATTGAGTTTTAATGTTTTCCAAAATTCTTAATATTTGTTCAAATAATCGGCAAAAATTTGACGATGACGATTGCGAAAAAATATACCGATGACTATGACGATTAATCGTCCAATACTAATATATATATATATATATATATAATATATATATATATATATATATATATATATATATATATATATATATATATATATATATATATATCTATCTATCTATATATAAATATATATATATATAACATACTTTTATATATATATATATATGTATATATATATATATATATATATATATATATATATATATATATATATATATATATATATATATATATATATATATCTGCTATATATATATATATATATATATATATATATATATATATATATATATATATATATATATATATATATATATATATATATATATATATATATATATATATATATATATATATATATATAGGGATGTACCCATACTAAAAAAACCGAGTCATATACCTATACCGATACTCTATTTTTAGGTGCCGATACCGATACCGATACCGATACCGATACTTTAATTAATATAATAAATACCCAGTAATAAGATAAAACATTTGTGTACTGCTAGGCAACTCAGGATTGCATTCCCTGTACATTGTACAACCAATACTTGGTCATTTATTTCATATTTGGTCCCAAGTGTATTTATTTTATAAATTAAAATAGTATCTTTAGGAATAATAAATGCAAATATAATATTAATAACTTTTTTATGTTTGTGTTTATTCAAAAAATATTCCATTTCCATTTTCCAGTAAGTATTAACAAAGTTTAGCTGCTAGCTTTTATATTTTAACATGATTACAATTTACAAGAAGATTCTTTAATTAGCTACAATATAAAGAATAAAAATAATGAAAAAAAATAATTAATAATCTAAAAAGACAAAATAAAAAAACGCTATTACTCAAACATGACACATAATAATAATATACTCCTTTAAGATAAAGTTAGATATCATTCAATACTCAAATTCAAAAATTCTCAAATTGTGATGCAAAAACATTAAGCTTTCACTAGTATCTGGCGAGATCCTTTTTGGGGTGTTTACATTCCCACCTACACTAAAAATACGCTCGCTCTCGACTGATGAGGGAGGGGGTGATAATAATTTTCTTGCAAGCACTGATATTAATGGAAACCTTGGCCCATTTCATGCCCACCACATGAAAGGATTCTCTCCTGTAGGCAGCATCTCCATTGTTTTCGTAGAGCCTCATCCCCTCTTTCACAGACAGATTTGAATTATCTTTGCTCCTCGATGACTCTTCAGTTTTTTCGATGGGGTTCCTTGGTGGGATTCCTTTGAAGATGAATGAGGTGTCAATGCAATTTCGACCATGAACTTATCAAAGTCTAATCCAAACCTCTTCATCTTCAGTAGGTTTATTTGCTGAAAAGCTACCATCGTCACTATCAGTGCTGTTGCCAGGGGTTGCTGATAAGGCGGCTTTCACTTCTGTGAATCTTTTTTTGTCACGCGAGCAAGCTCCTCGGTTATGCTATTTAAATGCATTCTAGAAATTGATTCTCCGTCAAAGATAAAATACAAGTGGACTTTTCTGCTAGCTGACTCAACCCCCTATTAAGAACCTTTTATTTTTATTTTTACAGTTGTCACAAATTATGAATGAGCACAGACGCAGGATTTAAAGTGAGGAGATTAAATTGAGTAGAAACATAGAAGATGGAAGAGAATTCCACAGAACAAGAGATGGCAGGAAGAAAGGAAGCACCCGCAACTTGAACTAGTCTGGGTTAAAAATATCAACACAAAACTCATGTGCCGACACAGCACCACTTGTACGCGGGCGTCGTAAAGGTGGTGGTATTTACGCGAGTGGAGGTTCCCTCGAGCACTTGCAGCTACTGTGCCTATAGAAAAAATAAAGCCCCAACATCGCGCCGCAAAGATAGAGGTCAGTGAACTAGAAAGTACAGGATAGTTTATAACTTTTGGCCTCTGACTCTACCCTATCCAAAAGCCGGATGAAACCAGACCCCCCTATGAGAGCAGTACTCCATAAAGGGCGGATGAGACCCTGTATAGCTGGAGTAACTGAGAAGAGGAAAAAAGTCTCATAGTCTAAACAGAATTCCTAGTTTCCTTGAGGTCACCCTAGCAACCGTTGTGATGTGAGGTTTCGATTGTTTGTTTATGTTAAGGCCAATGATGTTTATATTGTCAACAGGAGAGACAGAAGAACCGTCGAAAGATATAGGAAAGTTAGATGGTGTAGAGAGGGAAATTTGTAGAAGCTGGGTTTTTAAAGAACTAAATTTCTGAATTGAGTTGACCCCACCCTGAGAATTCTATCCAGATCGGGGAAGTAGAATCGGAAAGATTTAGACGAGAGGCAATTCTAGAAATAAAGAGGGAGCAGAAGTGAAATGAGTTGAAGAATGAAGAGTTGTCGAGTCATCGTCATATGAGTGGATAGAGTTAGATATTGCAGGTGAGAAGATTATTAATGAAAAGCAGGAATAAATTAGGAGATAAAAAAAAACCCAGGGAACAACCCTATTGACTGAAAAGAAGAAGAAGTCGCACCCCATCAACACTAACCAATATTGAGCGATTTGAGAAAGAAAGCTGAACGCCAAGTAAGCAAGAGAAGAAGAAACCAAAGGAGGGCTTGGAGAGCAGTGACGCCTACCATACCCGGACAGATGCTTTGAATATGTCAAGCGCCACCACGCAAGTCTCCCCGTAGTTCCTGAGGGCGGAAAACCATAAATCTGTTAAATAGGAAAGTATATCGCTAGTAGACCTCGAGTGCCGAAAGCCGTACTGGCGATCGGAAAGAAGGGAATGAGATTCCAGATGGTCTAAGAAGTAAGGGTTGAGAAGGGTTTCAAAGATCTTAGATAGAATACAAGTTAGAGCTATAGGGCGATAGTTAGAAGGGTCAGAGCGGCTTCCTTTTTTTCGGAATAGGTTGGACATATGCGCGCTTCCAACACTGAGGGAAAGTGCTAGTATTGGGGCATAGAAGATATAGTTGAACGAGGGGCGGGGTCAGCATGGAAGCACACTTCCTCAAAACTTGGGGAGGAATGCCATCCGGTCCACCCGCATTCCTAACGTTCATAGATTTCAGGAGCCCATGTACCCGATCAAATGTAATCGCAGGTAAAGGCATAGGACACCTGAGAGGAGAAGGAGGAGGAAAAGGAATGACAGAATAGTCCAGGGATGAGTTAAAGGAAAATAGGAGGCTGAAGAGATTGGCCTTTTCAGTTGGAGTATTAGCAACAGAACCATCAGAGCGAATAAGAGGAGGAAAGGATAATTCACAGAAGTTGTTAGAGATGTTTTTGGCAAGAGGCCAGAAAGATTTGTCAGTAGGAGAGCCAAGGAGGTCAGCACACTTTCGTTTAATGAAAGTCCACTTTGCTCGTCGAAGAGTATCCCTGCAACGATTTCTAGCTGAATGAAAATTAGCAAGAGTGATAAGAACGAGAATTTTCCACATTCGATACGCACTGTCTGTAGCCTGAATGGCTGCGAGAACAAGCATGACGATCAAATCATGGATTTTGAGGAGAAAGATTTATAAGAAGAAATTAACCTGCTCTATCCATCCAAGATTACAGCACCAGGGTGGAGCTGTTAGAGAGACTTCAGAGTCAAAGCAGTCCTCAATTATAGTTAGCAGAAGCAACTCAATGTCCCCAAATTGGCTTGAATAAAGAAGTGCCGGAAGCATAGGGCAGGATGGGCTGTTGGAGAGAAAGTATTAAAAATTAAGAGATATAAGGTTGTGGTTAGATTTATCGATAGGGCGAAGGTGGTGTATTTATACTTTATAGAGAGGAAGGACTAGTGGTGAAACATAGGTCAAGTGTTTTCAAGAATTGGTTGGGACGATCCGGAATGTGTGTAGGTTCTTTGATAGTTGCTCCAGATCGTTGAAAATACTGAATAATTCGGCTTCCTTACCACCTAAATCAGTATGAGAGGAACCCATCCATTCAGTGTTGTGTACATTGAAATCCCTAAATAGAGGACCTCAGTATTTGGATGAGAAGATATGACAGTTTCGTGAGTAGTAAGGTAATCAAAAACGACATGAAAATCTGTTCTGTTAGGAGAACAGTACCAGAGACACAAGATTATTGTAGTAGAAGGAAGAAAGATTTTAAGCCACAGAACATCGAAGTTAGGAGATTATCGAGACGTGTTATAGGAGTATTTATGTTTACATAGAGGCACATACTCCACTCAAAAAAAAAGAAAAAAGAAAAAAAAAGGCAGAAACAAACAGACAAAAAACAAAGGGAGAAATGAGGAAAAAATTATTCACACCAAGCCTAAATTTAAAACATGAAATTTTAAAACGCTAAAACCCTATTTACAGTAAATATCTAAAATATGAATAATCCAGAAAGTTTAAAACACTCGCGCACTCACACACACTCACGAAATTGCGTACAATAAAAAAAAGAAAAAAATTGAAAATCAATAAAAAGTGGAAGCTAAATCTGTATTAAATTATAATAATGGCTATTCAAATAGGTAAATGTTACGCTAAAACCAAAAGTTGGAGAAACACTAAAAATCTAAGTTAAAAAGAAGTCGAAGAAAAAAAAACAATCTAAAACTAGCTATATATATCGAAACTAGATTTATTATTTAATCTAAAAGTTTCTCATAATTTTTC